>JANRMR010190789.1:0-10707 GCA_025434825.1 Bergia sp. 'catenularis'
TCCATGTAAATTTTTAAATTATTCATTTATCTTCGATTGTAATTACTAATGGGTAATAAAGTGTTGTTGTTGTTGTTAGAAAGCAAACATGCCTGGTTTTCACGAGCGACGTAAGAAACTGAAGCACAAGTAGAAAAGCTCTTACGTCACTGTTAAAACGAGCTTAACGTAAGCATAGCAACGACGGAAGAGCAAACGTAAGGACCAAACTCTTTTTCTTCTGCTTGCGTCTACGTTATGTTCTGTTTTCACGGCGACATAAGCGATGGACGTTCAATGGAAGGAGAAACGGAGACGAAAGAGAAAGGAAATCTTCTGTCCCTTTAGTTTCCGTTTCCGTTGAGCTTACGCTTGCGTTAACCCGTTCTCACGGTGACGTAAGAACGTTACACTTCCACTTGCGCTTTCGTTCCTTACGTCGATGAAAACCAGGCTTGAGCGAGTGCAAATCTTTTCAAACACAGCACCACGAAGTTACTGTATAGAAAACCGAGAGATTTGTCAAAAGCAAAAACAACAACAACAAAAAAACACTAAAAAAATCCCAAGAAATGTCGGATTCTTTGGAATTATTAATATTGTCGCAATTTTTTTCGCGTTCAAGTTACAGCATCGATGCATATTTATCTTGGAGACCACCTCGGTAAAATAACAAAAAAATAAAAGTATTAAAAATTTTCAGAGAGTGCGGACAGCTTTGGTGTCATTTTGCCGCATATCTACATAGTGATACAGAAGCAGTTTAGTTTGCCCACAAAAAGACTAAAGTGTCTTGTTACCCAGATATAAATAAAAACAAAAGATTGAGTTTCAGGATGGCAAAATTTTTGCTAGGTTGGAGAAAAAGTGCTCGCTGCGAACGTAAATCATTTGTCTCCTGACAACCACTTTCTGTAGCTCCCTGTAACTGACTTTTTTCAGTTTTTCAAAATTCTTAAAGTGCAAAACCCTTTCCGGCCTTAGAAAACTTAATACACAGAAAAAACGGTTAAGAACGCAGATATTTGAATAAAATTTTGTCCTGCCAAAAAATGAATGGTCTTATAAAAATCAGGAGAGTTCAGTCTTTGAAACATCTGTCCAAAATGTATACAATTAGGATCCTCCATTTTGCTTGTTCAGAAGAATTTTTTGTCAGATTAATTAATTTTCAATATATTCAAAAGCTTGGAAATTTTAGTTTAGTTCGTAACTTTGATGTTGGAAGACATATAGCAGAACACTCAAGCTTATCTTATATGGAAAATTTAAAGGAAATGACTACAAAGTAAGTACATGATATATTTTTGGCATTTGACTTACATATAGCCAAAAGCTAAGGTGCAAGGCGATGAGAAATTAGTCGTCTCAAAAAAACTGATATTTAACCTAAATTAGCACATCGAGGAGTTTTTTTTTTTCAGTTGGTAAAAATGCAACAACGAATCTGTTATAGAAATGAAAAAAGAATGATATTTAAAAAAATGTTAATGGAAAGGCTTGTTGTGACAAAAGAAAATTAGAACTGATGTTTACTATATACTAGTTATCTCAAAATTAAAGCGCGGCTTCCTATAATATTTCAGTTATCCCACCTGAGCTTGTTTCCGTTCAAAACTCATATCAGTAATATGAATGGCTAATGTCCCGCCATTGAGAAACTTGTCACTTGACATACACATAAGAAATGCAATACTAACGAGTTGGAAAGTTTTATGCGTCGTGATAACGTATGACACAAATTCACTGAGAAACAGGACAGATGTAAGAAAAATTAAGTTAATTGGTTTTTCTGGAAGTTATAAAAGATCAGCTCCAAACAATTTAAAAGTTTTTATCCGTCTCGGCATGTGTGTCGCTTTTCCTTATAAATATTTTATTTCTTGCGTCAGAATTTCTTGTAGCTACAGTTTAAGTAATTGTTCTTTCTTTATTTTCAAAAGTTTTGTTTCCTGAGTTATTTTTAAAGTTTTTGATAAAATATGTGTTACAACAAACCCTATTTTCATTTACAAAAGATAGATGTTGAGTAATTATTGTGTTTGTTTTAACTCAGCTAGCCTCACAATGACCGATATATTGGAATATAATAAATTTTCATCTTGTAAACAAACTGTGCTGTGACAAAGCATCAAGGCTTTCTTTTCAAATTATAATTGTTTTCGTGACTTTGTTTTAAGTTGCTAATGTGAAATGCAGCGTGAAAGGCACTCGATTAATGTGCGATTGCTAAGGTTGTTGTTGTTGTTGCAGAAAATTGTTTGTTTCAATTCCCCTTATTCCAGGGAGGGTGGGTAGTTGTTTTGGTTTGCTTCTCATTAGGTGTGTTCTCATTGCCTTTCGAAGTTCCCATCTATCACAGTGGTTTTTGTACCCAATAAAATACCTCATCCTTAATCTATTTTTGACTTATTCATGTACACGCATGCGCAGTGAATAAGCTATTGCAGTGGGGCAAATGGAAATATCCTGCGTTTAAAATAGGTAAATTCATGCATCTGAAAAAGCTAAACTTGTGTTTATAGTTTGTTTTTTTATCTCATCCAACATTTATAAGTTACACGGAATGTTGACGCAGCCGGTTTGAATGCAATGTGGATGTACTTCGTTCAGCGTACGATATTTTTGCTAGTGAGGGATGATTGTTATTTTTTTTCTTTTTTATGAATGTATCTCAGTATTAATAGTAACAAGTTTTTGCACAATAGCAGGCGGAAAACGTCACACAGTTTACATTGGCGAGAGAACAGCGTAAAAATTTTAAACGTCTCTAATTTTGCTACTGTGGGCCAACACTTCGGATATAGCACAAATGACGTTGCATATAGAAAGCTTAGAGAAGTTGAGGAAACAGTTGGTTTCTTCTGGTTGATCAAAAAATTACCTCTCCCAAAGTAGAAGGGCCTATATCTCAATGTCACACCCTTTAAATTCTTCTGATTTTTGATATATTCTTCTTTGACCAAAACTATAACTTTCTAACGAAGCCTAGATGTCCTTAAAAAGCGAGATCATTTAAACTTTGCTGTTTTTTCCATTTGTTTTGGAGATTAATTATGAAAGCGTTTTGTAGTGATCCGTAAAATATGTGGCAGTAATGCCCTTGACTTGTGATACCGTTGTATTTTTGACTGTTTCACTTGATTTACTTATTCTTTAGTCTCTAATACATTTTGTGAATGTCACTAATTATAAGTGCGATATGTTGGAAATTAAATCATAGAACAATAATAAACAAACCGTTCTTTCTTGCGGTTTCTCGTCTTTGAGTTTGACAGTTTCAATCAGTAGACACGATAAAGGTCTCAACTGACCCGCCTCATACGGGTCAATCGCGTATTTGAACACCAAAACCCGCTGATCCGCTAGGGACAAAGAAAAAACCGCCTTTGTATTTAAATTCTTCATTTTCATAGCCGAAGATATTTTCCTAAAATAGAAATTATAATTAGATGGCTATGGGCAATTTTGGACATAACCGGAGTCATTCAGTTTTGTTTCAAATTATTTTCAAAATGCACCAAAACGTTGTTTTAGAGACTCTAAACTCCAACAAATTGCCGGCTCACACCACGGCACTTGTTCAGCTCTCAGTTGTTTTCCACGTCAATTTGCCACGTACATGAACCGCACTTGCTTTGGTCAGACTGGGAACCATAGGATAAAATTTTAAATACTCCTTTTTATTGTGTCACAGTTAAACGTTCAGAAACACACTGTAAGTATTACAACACTGAAACACTCATTATCTTATAACAACTTTGTCTCTATGTAAGAACACTGATGCCTTAAAAACAGCCAAAATTTTAGAATGTACGAACAATTTTTAAATACTAATCAGTATTGGACTATAGTGAGTGATTCTTATATTTTTCGACTGACTTGATGAACAAAAACATTCTTGCTTATGGAGATTAACGCAACATTTTGGTGCTGATGCATTCTGTTTCACAGCAAAATTAAACAAATCATATCAAAAAAGAAGCTGCAACCCTCGTAGATAACAAAAAAAGGTTTATATAGCTTAAGTCAAAGAAGTGGGTTTTGTTATAAGAACCAGTGTGACAACAAGTAACAATCATTTCACTGTTGATAAAGGAAATACATCGAAGCAAGTACCAAAACTTCTCATGTTTTAACATGTTGGATTACAGAGACTTGCTGGAAGTTTCTGAGCAACCATGCAACTGGTCAGCACGCCCGCTGACCATCTTGATCGCGCTCAAGTTTTACAAATAGAGGGTCATGGAACAAACCTGTTAAAATCAAGCGGCGTTTTTAACCTTTGCCATTGTTCTAATGGTCAGTAGGGACAAGCCGTGCTGCGAAACGGGTGAGTTGGACATGTACTGGTTTAACTTTAATACCATATTAAACTAACAGCTACACTAATATTGATATCGGGGTTTGGAGAGTTTGAAAGAAGGTTAACAAGTTATAGGAAAGGTGCTACATAGTTAAAGTCGCTTGAAAGCCGGAGCACAACGTATGGTTTAACTGGCTAGGAAAATATGAGTTGAGGTTCTTGCCAGACAAGAGAAAATGCCGGAATTTCAAGCTCAAAATATAAAACGGTTTTGGTGTTCATACTTGATTTGTGTTGAAAACGTTATTGCTCAAGCGTGGTTGTTTATGATGTACACAATTGTTGTTTTTCAATATTTTTGAAAATATCAGAAAACACTTCCAAATTTTGTTCTGCTGTCAGGTTTCCTTCCAGAGAACCTGTTTTTCTGACGAAACTCCACCAGTTCATGTTAACTGAACCATTCATGCATGCCGAGCTTTGTTTTCTATTTATTGGTTTAAGCCAAAACGGAAAGAAATGTATATAGGCGATCCCGCATGTACGAATAAAGTAAGTATTCCAGTTTGGCGCTTGAAAAATGTGTGACTGATTGAGGTAAGATTGATGTGTTGGTTAGAATTCTATTGTTCATAATGAGATTACATGATTGGTCGATTTCCGTTTAGTGTTCTCATGCACGTGTTGCATACTTATAATATTTGAAACAGTGACAAACACGAGCATTTATCATTTTATGTACTACGGGCCAATCAACATGTATTAAAACCGCAAAAGTAAAATTCGGAAAGCCCCAATACAAATCATGGTTTGAATTAAACGCATCTTCTCTATGTTAGTGGTTCGTAGTTAATTACAAGTTGGGTTGAACGAATACATGTACTCAACAACTAAACAAGTTCTTATCAAAATTCCGATTTTTCTGTTGGCGTTTTTTGTGTACGTTATTTTAATTTGTCAGAAATACAGTGTACGAGAGTTTTCATCGTTTCTCTAAAAGAAAAAATTGGTTTACGATAAGATAGACAGAGCGTTACCGTTCCGGTGATTACAGTTTTGATTGTTCATGTGCTGTGACAGAGTTGTGACTTAGTTTCTTTGCTTGACAAAATCTTACAATAACATAAAACAAAACAAAGAAAATCGACTCATCGAATTTCTTCTATTTGTGTTTTTATCTTGAAAGCGACCCTTAAATGTTTCGAACAGTCTGTCCCACGACAAAAAGCGAGTTAAAGGCAGAAGAAACACAACATGATTAGTTCATGTCTCGCAAAATTGACAACTGGTTGTCAGTTTATATTTGTCGAGTTCCCTCACCAGGAAACAACAATAGCAAAAATGCCTTTTGTAAAGATTTGCGCTGGCTTACTTGTCTTCTTCATGTGCCGACCTTTAACTGTTTGTGCAAGTGTGCCCGATAACAAATGAGATTAGCTTTGACCAACAACTCAGTTCACTTGTAACAAAATTGGGAGATTACCGCTCGCGTAGGACTTTATTTTCGCGGGAGTTATTTTTGCGATTTTTGCGGGTTTTTGGACAATTCGCGAAAAACCGTGAAAAGTTCGCGCAAAAAAAGTTCGCGCAAAAAAAGTTCCCGCGAAAAATTCCGCAAGAATAAACTCCAAAAAACAAAACCCAAATTTTCCACTTTTAATGCTGAACTATAGCCTGACACAAGATTTTAGTTGTTTACTATAGGAGCTGGAAGGGAATACAAAACAAGCGTATATAGCAACTCTACTGGACTGTTCAGCACACAGCAAAACTCGACCTGACGGTTTTACACACACGGATAGTGATACTTAGCGTGTCGTCCCTTTGAAAGATCTATAAAATTTTCCATCAAATCGCAAAAAAAACAGTCCCCGTCAGAAAATTTAGGTTAACCTAAATCGCAAAACTTTGGTCCCGTCAGACACAAAAATTTGTCCAATCGCAAAAAATTTATGTCTTACACGGTATACTGTTTTACTGTATTCTTACACTATGAGAAACAATACTGTTAGAGTAATGAGATAATTACAAATATTATTGTTAATTTACAGCATCGCTGCGAGTGACGATTATAGCCTTGATTATTCAAGTACTGTGAACACTGTTGTGACTCGGTATTTATTGCTTGGTAACATGTTACAGTAAAACACATACAGGATATTACTGTCCATGCAACAAGGTCAAATGAGGATATAATATCACATGTTCTCCTTCATTTTGCGTTTTATTTAACCGCTCCTGTTAATTCGATGTTTTGGTAATATTTTTCCAGTATTTGTTAAGCGTTTTTGATCATATCGTGATAAAAAGCGTTTTATCATATTTATAAGTTTTATTATTATTAGTTATCATTATTATCATTATTACTATTATTACTGGTAAATATATGCCCCCCAAAACTAATTAAGTTGGACCGGCCAAATAAACAAAAAACCCATTCTGTTCTCGTGTGCCCCAAAACTGTGGAACTTCTTCCCCAGAGTACTATACGAGAAATTTCTGACCCGTACACCTTATGCACCGCACCTTTCTATAATAGCTGCAACTGTAATGTATTCTCGTTATTTTCGCAACTTCCTCCCTGGCTCAATGACCATCATTTGCCATACATCAACATAAATTGCCATCTAACTCTATATTTTGGTTTTGGCTAGAGTTACCGCCAGAGTTGCCTGCGGGGGAGCCTACAGCTTATCGTGTTTTCCACCAGGTGACAATACTCCACAACGAAATGTTAATTCATCTTACGGGAAGTATGCTGGCAATTGTTGCCATGGTGATGTACTTATATTACACCATGTTTGCCATACGCATGGAGCTAAGGTTTCCCTCAGTTGTTCAGCCATACATGCGCGGTCATTCAAAGCGATGCAGAAACCTGCTTGTTACAATGAGCAGGGGTGGGACGTGGAGAAGAAAGAGTCACGTGACACCGGGGGACAAATTAGCTCGAAAAGAAATTGACAAAATGTTGCGCATGCGCAAAGGATGGCCCGAGTATCTCAGTCATGGAGACTTGTTCTGCGGGCCAAAGTTTCCGCTCCCAAGATACTCACAAAACCAGTCTGAACTCATCGCCTTTGACATTCAAGCCCAATGTGATGCTGGAACTGAGGCCCCTTGTTGTCACGGAGAAAAAGGATTGTGTGGGTCTGGACCCAACTACTGTAAATGTCCAACTTGTACAGATTACCGCGTATTCGAATCAGCTGAGCTTGCGCAGTGGATTCCAAATGAAAAGTGCGTGATTCAAAACTATACACAAGCACAAGCCTGTAGCTTGCTTTCCAAGAGTGTGTCTTCTCTAACATTTATAGGAGATTCCCTTGTTCGGCATTTCTTCTCCGCTTTGCAGATTATCCTTACAAATGATCCAACTCACGGTGCACTCAAGAGAAATACACCTTCAAAATATCTGCGCCTGTGCGAAGGTGAAAGCCAGTTTATTGATGCCATGTGTCATGCTTACATAGAAATGCGAGGGGATAACATCTGTACTGGGAATAAACATGGATTGAGTACGTCTTTCGTAGAAGCATATAATGTCAACCACGTGACAGTGGCGCTTGGTACTATAGAAAGGCTTTTGGGCAAGCCCTTTTCATACGTTTTGCTAGGGATTGGCATACATAATAACTTCAATTCGAGGATCGTTATAGGAAACTACTTGGAGCCTATTGTTAGAGTTGTCTCCTCAAGGGGCAGGGGTTGGCCTCGCTTACTTTGGTTAACGACTCACGCTGCGGGGCCTTTAAAACCTTTAACATTCGCTGCAAGACAAGGAAATCGGAGAATTATAGTGTATAATCACGATATATATCAATTCTGCCAAAGAAATAATATAACATTGTTTGATACTTACAATATGACAAGACAGACATACAGCTATGACGGGACACATTATGGCTTTGGCGTAAACATGATGAAAGCTCAAATTTTACTAAATGTTTTTGAAGAGCATTTGAACCATTAATTGATCGTTTAAGTTCATTCGTCTTTTAATCTTTATTTTGCACGAAGCAGTATCTTTTGGTATATGGTGTCAAGCTACATTGATAAACCCTCCCCTGGTTGTCAGACAGAAGAAGTCGAAAATAAGAATGACGACAAAAACAACAACAACAGTAGTAAATCTTCACTTACTGTTTTCAACTTAGATAACTTACAATATACTACAATATAACATAACGTAACGTAACGTAACGCAACAACATAACATAATATCACATAACATGATATATGAAATAATATATAGGAAGGATAAAAATATAGGAAAACAGTTTTGCATTTTAGAAATAGCCACGAGATCCAAAATCACAACAAATTAAAAGAGAACCCCCCCCCCCCCCCTTAAAGTTACTCAAACGTTCACAACAATTTTGTCATCTTTTTACAAAAAAGTTGCGTCAGTGCCGGAATTGCCTATCGTTATATTTTTTACGATGTGGTTCATGTCCATTGTAACCGGTGTTGCTAAAAGTTTGGCCATTTCAATCGTTCTCAAAATTTAGCCATCAGTGAAGCATTTGCAGTTTTTCAAGAAATTTTCTTTTTGTATCTTTACGGTGATTTTCATAGTAATAGAAAGACTGCACAATCAAAAAAATAACGTGATACTGCACTCAATATTTCAGTTGGTGTCCAATTGCAAGAATACCGTCATTAAATAAAGTTAACTTTGACCTTGATCAAAAAGCATGAATTTCCTAATGGGGTTATCGTCCTTTTGTCTAGTCGTTGCCCTAGAAGGAATCCTGTAGAAGAAATCTTGTTGAGCAGGACATTTCACCTACGAACTTGGACGAGTCTTATTTGTTCGACAGTTCTCAAAATAATAATAACAACAATGACACATGAGGTTATAAATAGTTAACATAAAACTTATTTCCAAGCGTGTCCTCTGAGAACAAAAATATAAATTCTAAAAACTATTGAAAAAAGATAATGGTCTTTTATTTATCAGAAAAATATTAGAACCAGTTTCATTTCTTGCGCTTTCAATTTGATGAAGCCAAAATCAGTTTTATCTAATACTGATTATCAGTTACTGACTTGTCTTTCATTTCAGCAACATTAAAACAGTCTGTACGACTTTAATTCGCTTTGTGCAAGTAAAATCCAAAACGGGAATAAACCCTCGGGCATTTGACCCCAGTTGAGCTCCAAACAGCTGCGAATTGATGCCAAGTCTCCAACTGCCTGGCGGGGATTTGACTCTGGAAGTAAAACTTGTACACATGAAAATATTTCACTTTGGCTGTTTCATCACTCTCTTTTTAACTGACTTGAGAGCTTGTAACTTAATACCATTTGTTGTGGTATTAAATCATTCAGCAAAAGCGTTCACAAGCATTTATTTGATAAATATCACAGATTCATTCTTAATTTGTGCAATTAGAATATCGTAACGTGTCTTTGAAGTATTCATTGATGCTTCAATTCCTTATCTGAACCAATAGTTAGATGTGAGTTAGAACGTGATCCACGGCCTCGGAAATGTCTTTACAAACCGCAAACGGGGGACTTGATATTTGGTTTTCGTCACCACTGCGATATTTTCCTGTTTAAAAAAGAAAATAATTCAAAAAAATGAAAAATGATCAAATCAACTGTGAAAGTGTGACAATGACAATGACATATGTAGTATCAGTTGGTACTGGTACTAGCACTGGTGTTGGTGCTAGTGTCGGTGTTTCGGGACGTTACTTGTTTCCAGTTTCTAGTTTCGCTGCGATTTGATTTTGTTTGTTTTGTTAGTTAGGCGTCCGCGATTTCTGAACTGCGGAATCGCTACCCATAATGCGCTACCCATAATGCGACCGCGGACCATGTGCTTTTCAGAATACAAAATGGCGCCCCAGTGGCGAATTTGTTTACAGTTTTGTTTTCCAATAAATTGTTTGTTTTCTGGATGGTATCCAGCTCAAGAAAACATATGAAGGAGCTACAATGTTAGTTTTTGACCTGTATGTAGTCTATCGTGAGTTTATTTCAGCTAAATTGGTGCAAAGTTTACAATTTGCTATACATGTCATTTTCGATAGGTTTCACCGACTGCGACTATGATTATGTAACTAAACTACAGAACGATCAGTGATCAAAGTCGAGTTGAACATAGCTTCAAAATAAAACTTGTTTGTCTGAGTTCCTGGATACCGCCACAGTTGGTACTGGTGTTGGTGCTAGTGTTGGTACTGGTGTCGGTACTAGTGTTGGTACTGGTGTTGGTGCTAGTGTTGGTACTGGTGTTGGTGCTAGTGTTGGTACTGGTGTTGGTGCTAGTGTTGGTACTGGTGTTGGTACTGGTGTTGGTGCTGGTGTTGGTCCTAGTGTTGGTACTGGTGCTGGTGCTAGTGTTGGTACTGCTGTTGGTGCTAGTGTTGGTACTGGTATTGGCGCTAGTTTTGGTACTGGTGTTGGTG
>JANRMR010190800.1:0-10706 GCA_025434825.1 Bergia sp. 'catenularis'
ACCTCCAAAAAGCCCGTGTAAGATAGGGTTAAAGGGCCCAAATCTGTTCGTCCTTAGAAAGAAAGTGACTACTGTAGTTGTATGTTACAATTGAAATACTTCAGTTTGATAACTGCAGAAAAATACTAATATTTATTTAGTATACAGCTCTACACAATGTTGTATCTCTCTGTTCCAACCACCCAAGATCAATTTAAGTTAATTCTATTTACAGTCACTATAAACAACAATATTCCCAGAGTACAATTTGTAAAATATTTTACACATTTGAACTATACATATAGATAACCTTGTCAATGTTATCATGGAATTAATCGTATCACATGAATTTTGGAAAAACTAAGAATTCAGCAAAAACTAAACACTATTATAAATTTCAATGTCTAGTTTAACTTATCTTCTTTAATGTGGGTGGTATGAGCAGACATTTGATTTCAATGGGGGGAGAAGGAATGGACTAAAAATTTTCAACCAATTTTCAACTTCGATTGCATTTTTTTTTGTTTTCTCACTCATATTATCCTTAAGATTTTGAGGCATGCAACAATTTTTATTTCTATTTTTTTATTTCAACTGGATTGTTCGTACAAATTTGATTTTTACAGATTCTTCCAATCCCCCTTTAATCTTAATTGCTGACATCAAACAGTCCGCTCATTAGCACCCATAGTATTAGTGTCTGAAAATTTTGCCTTGATAAAAAGTTACTGTTTAAAGGCACTGGATTATATTATCATCTTCAAAGTACTCTATTTGTCCCAGGTTGCAAAAGCTGCAAATTTTCCCACAAGGTATATAGAACTTCAATTAACAGCACACTGTCAACTAAAAAGTCATGCAAGCTGAGCTCTGAATGGTTAAATTTTCCTTTTCTACACTTTTTAAAATTTTTGAGTTTTCTCACATTCAAACACTTTCTACTGTATGCACTGTAACTTTTTTAAACATATCAAAATAGCACGATTATAATTTTTTGTACGTATCAAAGATCAAACAAGTAAGTCCCCTCAACTTTGTTTTGATAGATTCTGCAATGACCTACTTCAAAACAGCACTTGGGAAGAGCCTCAAATTAGAGTTTATATCATTACAATTTAGTAAGGTACAACTAAAATTTAGTGTTTGAAAAACAACAAAATGACAACTTTGCCAAGAGTCATTCTGGTCTAGTTGAGGAGCTGACAAGGGACCTATTAAACTACCTATAGTTGCCAACCCAATTTTTATTAAAGGTTTTATTCAAGAATAATTTTGGAATTATTCTTCTGGAGCTACTGCTTAGAATTGCAGACACTTTTGCCAGTGTTCCTGGTATTAAACAAAGCAGCAGACACTTGATTTAAATGTTGATAAAACTCTTATTAAAACACTGTCGTGGTTATTTTAAGCACCACTTGTCAGTGCTTAAGAAGTCTTCTCTCTTTGTATCAATAATTCTCTGGGCTTAACTGACAGCCACAATTCATAATTTAAATTTATATCTCCACAGAACAATTTTGTTTCTCTTGAACCAAAGTGGTTTATAATGCAGAATGCTGCTTTTCAAGTTCATTTTGAAACCATACTACAGTATGTATATCATATGACTGGGGAAGAAAACATGACAAACTGTAAAGAATGCATCCATTTGCAACAGTCAACTCCCATTAGCAGCACCAAAAGTTTCTTTAAACATGCCTTGTCAGACTGTTCAAGCTTGAGCTGCAAAAACATGAATGCAGATATAGGCTTCTTCCTGTCATAATAATTATAAATGACACCTTGAAATCCAAACTCTTTTGTGTGACAAATGAATAAGCGTAATGAGCACGACAATCCATTTCGCTGTTGAGTTACTTGAAATCTAGTCCATGAGGTCCAGTCCAATCCCATTTGTTACAGTTATTAGTTTTTTTTAACAATTTTTTCAGTTGACAACAGGAGGAGGTGGTCCTTGTGGAATCAATGATGTAAAAAAAGTTGTGATGAAATTAAATGCCACATGAATGACAGAAGGTCCTGGGGGAGGAGGGGGTGGGGCAGATTGTTCATTGCTTTCATTGCTGGTGTTGTTTCCATCAATTTCTTCATTCCTTTCTTCTCCCTCAGTATTCTCACCATCCTGCCGAGAAGAGAAATAGTTGAAAATATAAACACACAAGCCACAGACAACATTTTCCCAGTTCTAACTGCAAAACCAGTCTTGTATGATTTAAGTCAACATTAATAAAATTGCAAGGCAGCTGCATACCTGTCGAGTCTCTGTGGGTTGTTCTCCTTGCACTTGTGGTTGTTGTGGGGGTGGGGGAACATGTACCTCTTCTCTCAAATTATCTGTGTTGAATAGAAAGTAGAATTAAAAAATTATCCAAGCTGTTGCTAGAAAGACATTTGAAAACCAAGGATATTTTGTCCCCTGATTTAGAGCAGGCAAAACTCATTAATGCTATTTTCATGAAAATCAGCATTCTTAATCTAAGTTGCGAAATTCTCATTACTTGTATCTGCACATTTCCTATTTATAAATCAAGAGAATTTTGCAAGTCATCTTTGAGTTTGGAGAGGATGATCACCTGTTCTATTCTCACAAATATAATCAACTTATTTTATATTGATACTGTAAGGAGAAGATAGATGTTGATAAACTTGTTTTGCAATTCATCTGAGAGTTTGGAGAGGATGATCAATTTCACTTTTCTCAAAACTAATTGACATATTTTACAGTGAAATATATTTAGATAAATTTGGAAGGGCAGAGATAAGAAAAATTGAGTTTTATAAACAATCCAAGCCTGAAACTCAAAAGCAGTTTTGACATACATGCACCTGTCTTAAATTTGAATTGCACACTCAAAACTTTGACAGCGATTCTAAGCCCTTTCTTTGGAGTTATGGAGCCCATTTTTTATTGAGAACCATTCACTACTGGTATCTCAACAAAACTTTCAAGTTAGATCAAAGAAAGAACCAACTAAACAAAAAGACTGTCATCTGATCACACCTGAGTGAGCATAATAAAATTATGAGCTCATTGAACATTTAAAACTTGGTGTTAGGCTTACCTCTGTTGGGTTGTATCAGGAACAGTCTGTGCAGAAATCCTGACTGATACAGATAGATCAGTGCAAATGAAACAATCATGATAACAAAGCGTCCTGTGCTAGAGTAGAACCAGACTATGCTCAGCAATATCACCAATCTGCACATAGCATAAATCTTGTCCAACCAATCATTGTTTGCATTTTCATCGTCGTCCTCCTCATCCAATAGAGGCCTTCCATTTGCATTCATACGCACATCCTGTTCAGCAGGCTGAGCCACAGCAGCAACTGGTTGTTGTGGTTGCTGTGGGGCTGGTTGATTAACTTGGGGGACTGGTACTGGGGAAACAGGGGGGGCTTGGACATTTGCTGGCTGAGGAGCCCATTGTGCCGGCATCTGAGGCATGGGGCTAGAACCACAAGGAAACAAGCATAGTCAGCACAATACTGAATGAGCAGCCACATACATTTACCTTAATTTCTCTAATAACCCCCCTCTCTCCATTAAGCCCCCCTCTCTAATAAGCCCCCCTTCTGGAGCTAGAAATTTATTAAGCCCCCCTTCAAAAATGCTTAAAATAAATAAGCCCACTGGGGGGCTTAATAGAATATTTACAAAATTGACTTTGCTGAAGTATGACTTTCATACAGTTTTAATAACAAATCAGTTAGTCTTATTGCAAGACAGACACTGTTATTAGGATAAAACCTGAAAATTATTATTTTTCTCATTTGTGCTGAAGATATATATGAATTAAAGAAACTGAGTGTCACACTGATAACTTTCTGATATTCTGCTTAATTAAATAAGCTCCCACTCTCTATTAAGCCCCCCCCCCTCTCTAATAAGTCCCCCTTTTAAAGTGCTTGAAATAAATAAGCCCCCCAGGGGCTTAATAGATAATTTACGGTAATTATGTTTGCAGTCTGTATGTCACATGAATAAAAGAAGAGGTAAAGTGACTTTCTTTAATGAGGGTAACATGACAGTAATTGTGGTAATTGATAAACTTATGGCCCTCAGTGTGCCCTTTGTCAGTGCTCCAAGTTATGGGTATTCAAAGCTAAAACTACACAGATCAGAAGAAAGTTGAAGCAGATGATAGAGTCAGTGAGGATCAAACTGGGGACCTCTAGCTCTGAAGGCTGCATAATAACCAACTGAGCTACAACTGCTTCTTCCAATGACTCTCAACAAAGTTTAGCTAATCAAACTCAATCAGTTAACTATTAGTAAAAATAAGAGCTTGTCACACAACTGAGCCCTGATATACCTAATCCCACCCAACACTAGCCTCAATTCAAGTGGTCTAAAAGTTTGGAAACTGTAAAATGATTGACCTGTTCTCAGACAACAAAGCCTTCACTGTAAGGCAGTGTTTCTATGATATAACTATCCAGGTTGTTCCAACAGCCCTAGTCAGTTCAAGTCCGTCATGATCAAGTGATTTGGACAATATGTTATATGGGAACAATGCCAGGGTGACTGGGTGATTGGCAAAAGACCCAAATCACTGGAATGATCAAGATTGCTTTGATAGACTTAAGTTCTATCTGGATTGTGAATGGTTAGAAAATTTCACATGGGAACCATTCACAGAAAATAGGGATGAATGAGACAATTAGAAAGGTCCAAATCTATTCCAGCATGTATTGTACATTTTGTCAGATCCCCAAATTTATGCTGCTGACTACATGTTTTCATTTTTTCTAGGTGGTTGTGAGACTAAATGGAAACCTCCAATCACCCAGACTGTCCTGATTCTCTCAACTGCTACAGAAAGCTATTTGAAATGACCTAATGAGCAACCGAGATGATTTTATGGAAACTACAATTTATGAGTTCCCAACACTGAACTGAAGATCTGAGAGACTCACAAGTTTGGTAGTGGGTACATAAAACCTGGGGGGACAACTCTGCCTGCCGCCATCATTTGCTGGGTGTACATTTGTTGCATCCAATAGGGTGGAGCCATCATCGGGTAATAGCCACCTTGTCTGGTGGCCTGAGCTGCAGCATTCATCATATGTGCACTGAAAATACAGTATCAATAAATTTATTATTGAGACATTCCACCTTTTTAAACAGTCTCCAATAACTTGAATTTTAATTATTGTTGAAAACTCTTTGACAATGGAAAATTATATTAAATTGTTACTGATAGACAAGTTTATAATTATAATGCATACATTTTTTTTCTTTAAACTTTAATCAAATGAGAATCTATAACAAACTATAAAAGAATGCTTGATCACCTATCAAAATCCCGAAACTCACAAACCTGTTTCTGTAAAAGGTTACTGGTAATTTATATTTCAACCATGATTTAGAGGCCAATAATATGTCTTCTAAGAAATAGAAATACTTATTAAGTGTACTAAGTAGTACAGTGTGTATTCAATTATATTTTGAATTCTTACTTGTACATGTAGTATGGTGGAGTTGGAGGCGTGGTCTGCCCTCTGTACCTCAAGCCATCTGATGATGGCATTGTGGCAGTAGGGGATGATGGTGTTGAGGTCGATTGTGATGTGGATGATGACATTCCATTACTTGAAGGCGTGGTGCTGGATTGTTTGTGCTATATGGAAAGTATCAAATATAGGTAGAGAAATTAATACCACTGATAGTAGCACAAACTTATAAATGAAAATGCTATTGCAAATCTGGAAAACAGCTAAAATTAAATAAAACAATAAAGTGTTCAATGAATTAACTGTTTTAACATCAGTCAGCAGACTCAAATCCACTATTTGGCCAGTCCACTGTCAGTACTTTGTACCTGAACAGCTGGTTTTCAAATGTTTCATGGCAATCTTAAAATAATAGCTCTGTTTCTTATTCCCACTGATTACAATGCCTATAGACTCATTTCTGCAGTGTTAACCCCAACTTGGTGTTGAATATACATAAATACCAGCAAGAATGATTAGAAGTCTGAATCTCAACAATACACAGAGTCATGAATAGCTCATACCTATACTGGTGTTTATGATATATTTAATATAAAGTTGAGATTAACACTGTAAAAACAAGTCTGTAGTCATTGTAATCAGTGGGAACTGGGAATACAAAACCAGTCTATTGTGACTCAAGTTGTTACTTAATGTCTGTAGCTTATTATAAAATATGAAATGTTGACTTGTATATTCAGTATATTCAAATGGAAAGAAGTGCTGGTGTTTTCAACATAATTATAGTTTACATGTATATCTAAAATATAAAACAAAGTAAACAGATCATTCAAACTGTCTCTTCGAGAACCAGGCAGATAGAATTGTTCCTGGTTTTGTCACATGTTGCAAAAGCACTTTAAAAACTACCATTTACTGTTTCTCTAAAAAAATAGTTTTAGTGTTTTTCTTTCTAACAGATTTGATTTCTTTGCATCAACTGACAGTTGTTTATGAAGGGTGCTTTGTCTTTGCTTGAAAAACTAATTAAAATTGGTTTGCTTGGATGTGCTTCACACAGCAATCACTCTGGAGTTTATTACTAGAGGTGTCCAAGAGGTGTCTAGACATGTCCAGGGCCCAGTTTCTCAAAACCTTGATTGACTTAACCCAGGGTTAAGCCTAACCCTGGATTGTATTTGCTAACCAAGGGTTAGTTAATCTGTGGTTTAAAAAGCGTTCCTCAAACCTCGATTAACGAACTGATTAACTAACCCGGGGTTAGCACGTGTTCCTGCATTCTCATTGGCTCATGAAATGACGTGACATGCATGGCATGATCATGAACTCAGAGAAGTTGTTGAGCAAGAAGTTTTGGCCGATCTTTTTTCCTTGTCTCTTCACGCAAATAATTATGTTTTCTGCTCTTAAAACAAGATTTTGCCATCCAATTTTCTAACTTCTGCCTCTTTTATTTAAAACATTTTTGCTGTTGCTCTCTGGAAATTCTAAGAGTTGAAATTCAAGGGAAATGAGAGAAGTTTCAAATGAAAAGCGATCTTCTAGATCTTCGAAACTTTTTGAGCATCAACAACCTGAAAATGTGACCTGCATCCATCATAAAACTTGTTTTAATTGTTTTTTAAACTTTTTACGCTTTTATAAATATCGCATCAATGACCTACTTTCAGTTTGTTTATTACAGGATTATTCTGTGATAATTTTTACAGTGTTTAAGGCTGTTTGAATTTGTTCATTTGTTTTGATAATCAGCTGATTAGTGAGTTAATCCACCTCGCTAGGTGGGTTAAATTTAACCCACTGTTTAACCCTGGGTTAGCACTAATCGGTGTTTGTGGAACAGAATTTAATCATGGGTTAATTTTTAACCCTGGGTTAGGCGATTTAATCTTGAGTTAGCGCTAATCCAGGTTTTGAGGAACTGGGCCCAGATGTCTGAACCCTTGTCTAAACATGTCCAGAGGTGCCTACACTTGTCCCATGGTGTCAAGACAAATCTTTACACCTCTGGACAACTTTAGACATCTCTAGATGTCCAGAGCCATCAAGACAAGTTCTGCAGATGTCTAGACTTGTTGACTTTATATGTAGTGACTGGCTTTGTGAATGACTGATATAGGACATCAAAATGATGTCTGTCTTGAAAGGCGAGAGTGAAGTGATTTTACTTATTGTTTGTAAGTCCACCAGCTTTGAAGGCTGGTATCAACCAAAACCAACAGTGTGCCCTCCCCCTCCCCCCTTGCTGTCATTGCTCCATTTAATTAAAAGTATTTAAAGCTCAGTTGGCTGCACGGAAAAGACAAAACAACTACAAAGCCAACTTTCAAACTAAAAGCTAAGCCCTCAAATTCTCCAACATTTTAGCACATTATTTTATCAATATTACTCACTTGATGGCTTGAAGGAACTTCTCCTCCTAACATAGTGCAAACCAAATGAACTGTGTGAGCCCTTCCTTCCTCGTGCTATATCCAAGAGAGTACCATAGTAGTAATTAGAAACAGTAATATTTTTCATTAACACTCTTAATACCCACCTTCAATTTTATCACTAAACAATCACATAGAGGAGGAGGAGTGCACAATAAAATTAAGCCTCCATGAAATTATTACGAGAGCTGGTTGAGAGCCAAGTTTTGACAGCTGGATGAGAGCTCTCACATGTGCAGTCAAATCAGGATGAGTGTTGCCAGAACTCACAAAAAGAACATTGGACAACTTGTCTGAGCTTCAAGGAAAATTTGAACATCTTCACTTTTGATGAAAGTACACATTCAAGAGTTGGCAGTCAAACAAACCCAGAGTTTAAATTCTAACCAAATCTCAAGTTAATGAATTTGATCCATATTTTATTGTAGATCATATAATATTTCCCAACCTATATCTGTGGTCAGATCTGGAAAACTTTTGCCCTTTTTTCACAATTCTGGCTAAGTTAATTATTTGAACTTAAGTTTGGACTAGTTGAACATTATTCATTTAGACTGTGCATGGGAAGGACAAATTTGACACCTCTAACTACTACTGACAATAAATAGTGTGTGCACAGCCTCGTTTGAGTTCCTGCAAGGTATACTTCTGTACTATTTGCTTTGTCAATGTCTTGTCATCAATTTTTCATTCTCTTTGAGAGTTTAACTTGTTAGGATTCTAGTCTGTATACACTTACCATGTGATTTTCAACCTTTGAGAAATAATATCAAATGCTGAGAAATGATATCAAACACATCAATTCATTTGCAGAAAAATGGGAAGAACAAGTATTTCTCTTGGAAACAAACACACAGAACTTGAATATTATGAAAATTACAATATTGGTCATGTTTACCAAAGTGACAATACAAGGACAGGGGGAAAGAACTGCCAAACAGGGTAAAAAATGGATTAGCTGAGGCCTCTTACTCTCGCGGTGGTTTCAGTAGAATTTTGCTTTATTCATAAGTATTTCCTGTCTTTACATCTTACAACTCTTGCTATTACTGCTTATAACTCAAATGGTTTTCTACCCATTTTTCTTCAGTTGTACTGAGAAAATGAAAAGTAAAATGTAATATTTGCTTTTAGGACTACTGCGTTGAGATTTTCAGCACCTGGGTAAATAATTCATGGGAAGGAATTCTAGTGTGCGAGATTTGGCATCGGTGGAACCGGAAGTGTTGTTGAAATATCCCGCAACCAGACAATTATAAGCAAAGAAAAACAAAACAAGTTGAACACGTTCATCACAACCATTACTGATATCAAAACAGAATTCGAAATTGCAGCTTTAAACCCTTGAACAGCTTCAACTCCCAGTTTTTTACGACGAAACCAAGTCTGCTAGCACTATAGTATTAATAACCATATTCAAATTGTTCACTTCGTCTTCGGATCCTAAACACTATAATATGGAAATTTTCAATACCTGCAGACCGTCAGTCGCACCGAGCCAAATCTAGTGTTGTATCTTTTCTGGCAAAACGTTTGGCTAATCAACGAATTTCAAGACTTGGCGAGTATTCAAGAGGTATCAGGAACGAAACATTGTCCTGTTCTGCCGTTGCTTTCACGATTACACGAAGCAGACGCAAAAACGAATCTATATACTAGTATCAGAGTAATGAAGGTTTTAAACAGCGTTCTAGTTAATAAAGACCACTGCAAACATTCTGTACATGACCAACGGAAAGAATGAATAAAACCACTGCTTAAAAGCAAAGGAAATGAACAAATTATTCTGAGCGTTCGAAGTCTGAAAGCCACGTAATCTAAACAAACCTCGCGTAAAATGTCCTTTAACTTCAATTCATCGTTCAGCAGTTGTCCTGAATAGATGATTTTCTGATGTCGACTTTCCTAAAAGCCAGAAAAACACCGACAAATGAAACAGAGTATGAAATACAACACGATAAGGGACCAAAGCACATTAACAAAATCCAAATCTCACATCACTTTATACAGAAGGAATGGCGTACCGGTTTCGTTGGGTAAACGTCAGATAAATGTGTTTTCAGTTTTTGCACAGTCCAGCCTATCTCGCAGTCTACTTGTACATCTTCGTATCGTTGGTTTGGCGTTTTTACAACCAGTGTTACGGGCGAATTTAGCGGTAAAGCTGCCTCCATTTCACTATTCTCTGTCATCTGGTTGCGAACTAACAACGAAAGTGAATGATAACATTTCGATCACGTGACAGGCGCCGTGGCGAGAACTGGTTGGCTAAAATACCCCGAAATGCATCGCGCGCGCCAAAGAGATTACGTCAACCCTTCTCTTGCTGACGGCCATCATAAAATTTTCAACAAATTGAGTTTTGATGCAACATCACTAAAATTTGCATTTTGCCAAAAAACGTAGTAAAAATGGGGATAATCCACTGAGCGACTTAACCTGGTAAAACCCAGACGTGAACTTTTCAAAACGGGGTTGACACTGACAAAAAAACTATAGCGATGCTAATGGCGTTCTGCTGGAAAAGTGCAGATATCCGCAATGTTCAGGCAGATCCTGGGTTGCCACGGATCTTATATTTCAAAATTCCCTGACTTCTGCTAATACATTTCTTAATAACTCCCTGACCGTACTTTCTCAGACTCCGTGGTAGTCCAGAAAATGTCATTCCCAGTCGTTCAACAGGCTAAATCAGGTTGTCGTATTTTAGTCATTCACGTCAGCTTTCGAATTCTTTGACTGACACAAATCAGTTTCATCACTAAGCCTGACTGCAGTAATGTAATGGCACTTCTGAGCTAAAAGTGTTGGTCTAGTATCTAACTTCTCAAAAGTCTTA
>JANRMR010190811.1:0-10705 GCA_025434825.1 Bergia sp. 'catenularis'
CCCCCCACACACACACACACCACCACCACCCATGGTAAAATCTGACTGCTCTCAGCAAGAAACTTTTCCGCTTTCTGATTATGCGTTTACAAAGCAGATAATACTCAAGATCGGAAACAGATCCATGGATCGTATAGGGTGTTCATTTGTCAGGAAAAAACAAATCGAGGAAGGAAGAAGAGAAGCATTTTATGCTCTCAAGATGTCCGGTTCCTGTTTTGCTACGTATCGTCGACAAGTCGACATGCCCACTGACAGTCACTTCAGTTTGTACTTATAATTATAGTGTGTTAACAAATGACCAATATTTTTTTTTAAGTTGCGTGTCTTTATCATTAGAACAACCACGTGATCATCGTTGCCCGACCAATTTAGTGATTAGTCATTAATTCGATATGCAAGTATGTAAACACATTTGAAAATGTATTGTTTTCAGATGTACATAACACGTGCTAGACAAAATGTTTTTTCTCTTCACCTAAATACTTTAAGGTTACTTTCGAATTTACGACGATAAGTGATTGAGTAGTTGTACAGGTTCAAGTAATATCACTTTAGTCTTGGGGAATTGAACTTAATTGAACTACAATACAAGTGGACTCAGCGTATCTACCGGTACCTGGGACTGAGTCGGAAAGCTACAAGTCATTGCCTTGAATAACAAAAATAAGTCAGCACTATTTTTAAACCCAGCCTCCTGTCATTTGTTCGTTGCTTTTAAATTTATCAAGCAATACTTAAGCCGGCCAAATATAGAAACAATTTCAAGTCCTCAGAATTCCATTTCTTTTGAGCTGTCCTCTTTTCAAATGCAAAAATGAAGCCAGTCCGGAAAGACATCAAAACTGATCGTGAACTGAATCATCCAATATATATGATCCTCTAGTCCACGTCTTGGTTTTACAATTTTTAATACAGCCTTGACATGTATAGGTTTAGTATTTTCATTAAATGCCGTGTTTCGTCCGGCTGTTTAAAAAATTAGAAGGAAAAAGACAGATTTGATCTTTTGATTCAAAAACAGTTTGAAAAATAAGGGATCAAAACACTGCCACTTGAAAACATACAACGAAATTCTTGGTGACGTGTCACTTCAGTTTTACACGGTTCGGCGAGGCGTAATTATTAATTAACATTTTAAAGGAAATCAGAACTTTCTATGCTGTAGGAATGCGATTCAAATATTTTCTTTTAAAGAACTTCTCTCAAACTTATGATCATATGCCTTAATCAACGTAAACATTCACGAGTTGTTAGTAAGCTGATGGCACTGATTGAAAAGCGCCGGCCGGGTTTTGAATTGCTAATTTGCGTCAGATTCGATTGCACCACACTGATCATAACAAACCCACGCTCTTTGTTCAATCAACTAGCGCGACAGAATTCGCCATATTTCGATTTCTTTTACTATTCAACGTTCAAAAACATTTCAAATTTAAACTCGGAATCGAGATTTAAAAAGAGTCGGAAACAATATGCAAAACCGGTTTGAATATATGCCATTTATTTACTAAAATGCTCCAAACCACTTCATATTTGAAAGCAGGTCGGGGATTCCCCCTACGTCATTGCCTTTGTTGACACGACGACTGCCCCATCTTGCCTGAGTTCTCACGTCTGATTGGTTAATCAAATGCTTTAAACAAAGGATCTGTTTTTGGAACCATTACATCATGATATATCAATAAAATGTCAAGCAAGCGTGGTGCAATTTCTGTTGGCTGTTGCACTGGCTTAAAAGAGGTGTGTGGTGGAGTCGAGCGTCATTTTCTCGCGCACATTCATTCAAATCAAGCTAGATTCACTTGGATCTCTCCAAGTATCAGCACCTGCATTCATTGAACACAGAGCCGCTGAGAAAAGGAAGAAAAGTATTTTATATATCTTGCAGGATGGAAAACCCTATCAAGACAGAGGAATCTGCTCAAAGTCTCCTTGATCTAGAAGACCTGGAAACTTGGATAACTTTTTCAGAGGCTGGAGAGGAGCAAGGATGGGATGGTGAACTGTTTGAATATAAGCAGACACCATCAGAGGAGGAGAGAGTCGTAAGTCCATTCAGTACTTCATCAATTGAAACAGATCATGACATAAGTTGCGTTCCTAACTGGATGACAAATTATCTGCAATTTGGAGATGCGCCTATGGCTGGAGATTTGACGAGCGGCATTGACAGCGCAAAAAAAGTCCCAGCTCTTGACATGCTCGAGTTGGAGATAAACACAGCGACCACAGACGCCACTGGCAGTGAGTTCAGTGATGAAAATCTAAAACAACTCTCGGTGAAAGAACTCAATCGAATGGTGAAACAGAAAGGCTTGAGTAAAGATGCGATCGCAAAAATCAAGTATCAGCGACGCACGATCAAAAACCGAGGATATGCGCATAACTGCCGCATGAAGCGAATCCAACAAAAACAGAGCTTGCAGGGGGAGAACACCGCACTGCAGCAACAAGTGGAAGCTTTGAAATCACAGCTCGAGTCGGTCACAAAAGAGCTTGATGAAATGAAAAACAAGTACAAGCAAATCAAGAAATTTGTGATTGCTACTTGTGCCAACCAGAACAAGATTCAGATTGTTGCTTCGTAAGACCCTGGAACTTTGAAGAGAAGAACTCTTCAATCCTGGGAAATCTTTGTACACAACGCCATGTACATTTCAAAGTGACTCCACAGCCCCGATGTGTTAGAATTCTCAACGGCAACAGAACTGATGTCCACTTTGTTACATTATAACTCCGGATTGTACAGCTATATACACTTCTGAGCGAGTAACACAGAAATTAACGGATTTGACGCGGTTAAAAGTTAAAACTTACCGCGGGAAAACTTTTACTCGAACGAACGTTCGCCGACGTTTGGGAATCCGTCCAGACTTGTTCCAATGACGTCATTACTTCTTGTACAGTTGTCCGCTGACATTGGCTATGAAGACTCGCACTCAGAACTTTAAAAAAAACAAAAAAAAAAACAAATCGAAAAACTGAAAAAAACCCAAAAAATCAAAGTTGAAATTTCAAAAAAGTTTCAAAAAAGATATTGAAAAACAAACAAAAACAAAGCCAAAACAACAAACCAACCAAAAAAAGCTAACTGTGTTAGTTTTAGCTTCTGCTGTGAAAACCTTCTCTAAAAAAAATACAAATGGTTGAAAAAGCTTTAAAGTAGGGATTCTGTAATATAGTGTAAATATAGTTACCTTTGGCTAACATTTACAGAAGTCAGGAATTTGTATATAATTTTGGCAGGAGCATTTTCACAGTAGTAGCAATTTTGAATTTAAATTTAAGTTTAAATCGTCAACAGCAGTGCAAATATTTTGTAGGCAGATAAATGTGTTGGCAAAATTGGGGCTACATTTGATACTGAATGGAAACTATACAGAACATTGAAGTGAATTGAGTTAAATATTTTTCACTCATAAGACAACCATAACCTTTTTTGATAAATGCAGAACTTATAAATATGAAATTCATTTTTAATTAGTTTATTTGATGTTAAACCTCGTTTCATATTTCAAAACCATCAAGGTTTATTAACTTCAAGTCATTATAGCTAAATATATTTGAGGGAGTTATGAAATAAGTTACAGATATTCCAGGAGCTTAAGAAGGAATTTTTATCAGTACTTCAACAGTCTCCAAATGGCAATCTCCAAGTGCACTGATATTCTTATGAGAATAAAGGACTTATGAAAGTGTTGTCACTTGCCGAATTTTTTATACAAGTATTAAAACAGTACCTACCTGGCAGAGTAGCAACAAATTTGTTTGATATGGATTTTTTAACCAGTATGGAAAGAAAGTCACTGAACTATGCTCCCATAAACATATTTGTATTCTATCCAACATTTCATTTCAAATTATACTGTAGTTTGTTTTCTGTCCAGCTGTAAGAAAGGTTCAGAAATTAATGCCGTATGAAATACACATTCTGCAACCTTGTTTCTTCATTACCTAGTAGTGCTGAGACATACTGTAGTTACTGTACAGTGTTGGGCAGAAACCTTGGTGTCGTAATGTACAAGTGTATTGTGTCACCACGTTATTACCTGTAGTCAATCTTGTTTTTTTCTTTACTCAATATGTTTGTTATAAATAAAATGAAACACACAATCTGTATTCCATCTTGAACAACAGAAGGATTTCAAATAAATGAATCTTTATTTCTCTCAACTTTGAATCATGGTTTGTTTTGACTACCTGGGGTGAAATCTGGGTGAGTTCAGCAGATATTTGAATCTTTCTGGTATAGTCACTGGAGCTGGGGGGTGGATTGGCGCTGAAGGAATTTCGCTTCAACTCGGAACTAGGATGCTCATATCAGTCATGTCTTTTATTAGTATCTCAAAGGAATTAACTCTTACAAAAACTCTGATCACATTTCAATCCTCAAATACTTTCTAGTTTATCTTCCAACATTTTAAATTTTGTCCTACAGCATTTTAGCTAGCTAGTGTTTTTGAGATCATCCTTGAGAGACTGAAGGACATTTTGTCAAGCTGAGTGAAATAGCAGGAGTGAAGAAAAGTAAAGAGGAACTGCAGCCGTCACATTTTTGGCCTCACTTCTCTCAGCTTCTTAGACTGATTGCCCCTGGGTTTTCTTGATTCTTGATTCGTTTTTGAGGATTTTCTTATTGAATTTGTATCCAGCTAATTTCCTTGTTTTTAAAGAGGGTCTGTAAGGAAGGGGGGAGGGCAAACTGTGCACAGTTCATGGGAAATACATGACAATTCATGAATCACACGTACAGGAAATAATATGAAACAACAATATTATGTATAAGTCAATTCCAAAAGTATCAGTCTCCCCCCCCCCCCTCCCCATCCTGGGCAGACCCCTGCGCATTTGAAATGTTTTGGTCAAATTCCCCATGAAAGCCCTTTCTTTGGTCAAATGGGAGTCCTCAGGGGTCAAATGCCCAGCCCCTTGAAGCGGCAAGATCCAGATCGGTTTCTGGAAAACTGTTGGAACTCTTTAATATTGACATTTTTACTGTATTTTATAGTAGGACAATTAAAAAAAGCTTGGAAAACAATATTTTTTCAGCATCAAAATCTGAAAAGTTTCCTGAGATGCATGGCCCAAACCCCCTATAAGCTTATGCGTTTAGAATCCAGTCCGAGTTTTTCTTGGTTCTGCTATTTCAGAAAGGGAAACGTCAGTTCAGTTATATGGAGAAACACATTAAAATTATATATAACAGCCAAACATAATTATTAAATTCATGTAATGTAATTCAAACTGAAGCTTCAGCTGTATCATAAATTGACAAAACTGCTTTTTGTATTCTAAGTTTTTTTTATTAAATTAATTATTATACAACACCACAATGAACTCATGCGGGCCATCAGCTACAAAACAAAAATAAAAACAACGCTTTGTCGTACTTCAATTGATAATGATGAATATTATTAGGATATACGAACTGCTGCAAAGTTGAATTCCAGTGACAGTCAAATGTCCTGGGGATCACAACCTGAACAAGTGCCAAGTTCCCAGCTACCTGGGACTGTCAAATCCCCGGGGATTGACTTAATATAAAATAACCATTTTTTGTGTGGAAATTTTCCACTTTATACAGGCCTTACTCAGGTGTGTACAATTATTAATTTTTGACATTTATCACTCTATACAAACCTTATTAGGACCTGTACGACTATTAAAATCTAAAGAATATAAAGAATAAATAGAGAATATAGGGAGTTAATAAAACAAAACTTTACTGATACTAGCAGTGCATCTTACTATATTTTGCTTCCTGACTATAAGCACTCCAGTAGCACTTCATGGATCAGCATAAAAAACTCACTAGTAATTCAGTCTCATTTCTTGTATTCCATCTTCATCAGCCTGGGCAAGTACCTGCACCCCAACTATTGGTAATAATTAGTGCTCAATAATTGTGTGTATTTTACACAACAAAATATGATTATTAACAGTCTTGATATTTGAAACTTTCCAACCCTATACTATAATTATACCATCCTACACTATTATTGGCATTTCAAGATTGTTCTGTCCCATACTATTATTCACCCTATACTACTATAATTGTTTTTTACACATTTCCATCCTACAGTATATGTTTATTCAGAAGAGTAGTTAGAGATTCCTTTTGATTTTTTCACAAAAAAATGCCACTTTTGAACCTTATTAGCAATTGAAATCTCAAAGAACATGTTTTGTATTTCACAAAGCACGACAGACATTTCATTACTGAATCACAGGAAATATATCTCTAATCTTACAGATCACAGAAAATAAAAACAAGTAATAATGGATCAAAGAAAAAAAACCTTGCAGACCCTCTTTAAAAACATATCATAAAGTTCTGTCATCCTTTATAAAGTAATAATCTATCTTTCAAGTGACTAGGTGATCCAATTATCTTATTTGCTGCTGGCAAATATTGCCAGTTATTATCACTAAACTGAGCTTTCTTGCTAGCAGATGATTTTTCACTGGCAAAATTTTGCTTGAATGTGTTTTTTGAGAAATAATTTTCTTTTCAAAATCCATGAAACAAAATTCTTTAACAATATATTTTACAATACAATTGTAAATACCAGTACTAATATTATATACAAAATGCACGGCCAAAAACTGATCTCAAAATTTCATACAGACATATCAACTTATTAGGCATAATTATTGCAATGTCGAGAAATGGAAAAAAAGATTTAGAGCCAACTAAATTGACCATTTACAGACATACTAATTTTGCAAGAGCTGTTTTCCCTTCTGAGAGTTTTGCCAGTGAGAATTTTTCCATAAGCAATTTTGTTACTAGTGATTTTACTCTTAAATTTCTTGACCTGAATACAGTAAATGCAAGCTTTATTTTAATTGCAATGTCCTTAGTTACAAAAATCTAAGGGAACAATTCAACCCCCTCTGGCTGTCTAAGAGATTATGATTCCTTGATAGCTATTAATATTACATCCACTGTGGACATTTGTCAATAAAGGCTTTTGCTAACATTAAGGTACATGTGGCAGCTCTTGATCTTCCGCCTGGCATCTGGGACACAACTTGCCATTCTTTATTCTGTTCATTGTAGCACTCTACATCAAATTGATGTTTACCCTCATCATTCAAACCACCAATGATATAGATCTTATTCTCCATTACTGCAGCCCCTGCTAAATGCCTTGGCTCTTGGAGAGAAGCAATCTCACTCCAGGTGTCATGAGCAATACTGTATACTTCACATGAAGCAATAGGTTGATACTCATCAGTGCAGCCACCCATCACAAAGATTTGCTCTCTCAAAATAACAGCAGTAGCACGAGCTCTTTTTTTGTTCATGGATGAAACCATAACCCAGCTGTCACTCCTTTGGTCATATTTTTCACATGAATCCAAAAATTCATATTCATATGCACTGGTCTCATCATTTTCTGTAATAATCATTCCTCCAATGGCAAAGATGTTCACTCCATCTGATACGCTGCATGCAGCAGTACGACTGACTGTCAATGGTTCCACCAGTTCCCAACTGTTCAGGTCTGGGCTGTACTTCTGTACAGAGTTCTGAATTCCAGTATTGGACTGCCCACCCACAACATGGATTTTTCCTTTGAGTGTAACAGCAGTGGAACTTGAAACAGCAGTTGGCAATGGTGCAACAGCAGTCCAACTATTTGTTCTAGAGTCATACCGAGATACATCTGTGATTTTTTCACCTCTGCCGAACCATTGTTTTCCACCAAATAAATACAAAAAACCATCCACTTCAACAGAACTGTAAAATTTTTTATCCTCATTGATACCTGCCAGTTTCCACCAAGTATTTGAGGAAGGCACAAAGAAAACATTACTCTTTGCCATCCAGTTTCTTTCATCTAATCCACCACAGACTGTAATAACTACAGAAAAACTATTAAGACAATCCCTTGGTCTCTGGCTGGAATTACACTGGTCTGATGATTCAGTTAATGCTTTCAAAGCAAATTGCACACAATTTAAGTCACTACAAACCAGCTCTTCCTTTCTGACAGTTGAGAACACAAATTGTTTTGACACATCACCAAGTCGAATGCAACTAAAGAGTTTAGCAAACTGGCCTTTTCTAGTTTCTGGCTTGTGTTTTACCCATTTCACAAGACCTTCGTAAACCTCTTCCTCTTCCTTCACTACAATGTCATCACTGCTCAGACAAAATTCAACTTCTTTGTCTGTCATTTCAAGAAAGTCAGGTAGTTGTAGTACCTCGCTAAAATGCTTCTTGATGAAATCACGGGACCCCTTCTTCAACTCCTGACAATCAAACATCTCGGCAAGACTGCAAACAGAAAGGCAGTTTTCTAACGACAACGTTTCCTTTAAAAACTTTTCGCACAGTCGTTCAAGATTGCAAACACTTGTGTAGTTGGCTGCTTTCAACAGTTCTCCGCTGTTCGATTTTGTCAGCAGAATGTCTCCCGTGTATACGAACTCCAAGAAATCCTCCATTACTGCAGATTTCATTTCTCCAATCTCCACTTTCTCTTCTCCTTTCTCTTTCATGTCAATCGTGAAAAGATTATGAAAATACAAACTTGCTCCAGCGAGAACAGCCCGATGTGCAGGGAATTCCTTTCCTTCCACGATAAGTATGACATCACACAATTGCTGGTGTTGGCGTAAAGTGTTTAAAGCTGAGCTCAGGCTTTTGCAGTGTTCATCAGAGCTATATTTCTTCTCCATATTCCCCATGTCCTCCTCCACCGCCGCCATCTTTGATTTGCGGCCTCGTTTCCAGGAAAAGGACAGACAGGGACTCGGAGAGTGTTGGGTTCTTTTCAATCTGGCGCACCAGTTTGTCTTTTTACCGAACCGGGCGGCGAACGTGACTTGACCGCGCTAGTTGTAGTTATGGAAGAACGAGACGAGGAGGAACTTTTTCCCTATGCACAAAAAAGCCAAATTAGCGCCTGTCATGCAAGCTATTTTCAATCTCGGTCAGTAGTGGCAGAATATAAGTGAATACTCTAAAAGCCACTATTCACCGAGATTGAAGAGAATAATTGTATTAACATATACGTTTACGCCGGTCATTGTTTCACAAATATTACTATCCACCTCCCGGGAGGTGGACATTGATAGCGAACCAATCAGATTGCTTGAAATACCAACGTCACCGAGTTTGTATATATTCATTAAGAGTGACCTTGGCTATTGTCAATCTACTTTACACAGTGCATCAGTCCTTAAAAATTATAATTTCCTTATCTCGGTCTCAAAGGCTACAGCTTATGTCAGTGACTGTGGAAGGCTCTTCCAGAGTGCCACAGCTCTCGGTATGAAGCTGAATTTATAGACTTTAGTGCAACTGTATAGTGGAATGATGTGTTTAGTCGCCCCATATAATAGAAGCCACTGGGCTTTTGAATTCCGGATTCCACCCTTCTGGATTCCGGAATCTGCCTCTCTGGATTCTGGATTCCAAGACCCTAAAATGGGTCCAATGGTTTGTTTTTCTATTGGGGCTTCCACTGAAAAAACTCATTTCATTTGGGCTATTCTGACTGTTGACACAAGTGTATTACTGTAAAAAAGACAACACATACCTGTTGGGTGGCACTGAAAGACTACGACCGCTGAGCCGAAGCTCAGTCATTCATGACGTAACACAATTGTGTCACGCAGCTGTAAATTCTCCTAAAGGCGTCTAGAGATTTCTGAAACATGTGCTTCAGTATCGGTGTTATCACTGGTGCCGCCTACTTCAGAGCTCCAGGGTGCATACCATCAAGGCCAGCCGCTTTCAATGTTTTTACACCAGCAAGAACCTTGTGGACTCCCCCTTCGGTAACCAAGATGTCTGGCATTCGAGGAAATTTACGCCTCAAAAGGGGGCTTGAGTCAGTAGTCTCGCTAGAAAAGTTTTGTTGGAATTGATGGTTTAACGTCTCAGATCTCTCAAGATCTGCCTCTGCGATGTGGCCGGTGGATCTTTGTAATAACAATAACGATATCAATAACAATGACCGAAGGCTTAACTTCCCTGTCCAAGGACGGTGTAGCGAAAGAAGGTCATCTAAATATTCAACCCTATGGTCAAGCCGGGCATCGAACACGGGACCTTCAAGTTAGCAGGCTGAGATCTTATCGACTGAGCTATCATCGCACACACAATGTAATGTAATGGAGGCATGGTCTGATTGTCTTTTTGTTGAGACGCGGTAAATTTCCAGAACTAGAATGGATTTTTGTCAGATTTGACATCGCCAGTGATGTTGTTGACGTATTCATTACGTGCTGTGTGTAGCGCAGAACTTAGTTTCTTTCGAATTTTCTTCCACTGGTTCCACAATCTGGCACTTTCGGTCTTCTTAAATTTAGCATAAAGTCTGTTTTTCCTCCGAATAAGCCTGTGTAAGTTTGGAGTCAACCAGGGCAGTTTGTCTCTGCCACTAACAAGTTTCGATGGAATGACTTTCTCTATTGATTGATGTAGGGCTTCTTTAAACAGGTTCCAATCCTCTTCAACTGATCTTATATCCGAGTTAGTTTGGAAATATTTCTCGTTGAATTGGCACATTTCTGCACTGAGGGTATCATAGTTCCCCTTAGACTGAGTACAGTAAAAACCCGCGTATAAGAACCTAAAATTTAAGAACCTGTAAATTGTTCGTTTGGACCCCCTTTACATAAGAACCTGTTTTAGCCTAGAATTTGAAACAGGTTCTTATTTTGAGAAATTCAGTCAAACACT
>JANRMR010190822.1:0-14062 GCA_025434825.1 Bergia sp. 'catenularis'
GCAACTTTTTGGCAACTTTTCGAGACTTTTATCGGCAACTTTTTTGGGATTCATCGGCAACTTGTGGCTAAGCCTATCTGGTAATATTCGTATTAGCGTCCATTGCAAAGTACATTTAAGTGGGTTTTTTTTGTAAACTTTATTATTTTTTACAAGTCTGTATATATAATTTTTCGCTTTTAACGATAAGCCTGTAACTCATTTCAGTAAAGCAGTAACGTTTATCAAATCGTATCGCGATTTCAGTTAATATTTTCCTCGGAGAGAGAGACGTAAATAAAAAGTAGTATTTGCGTGTCAAAATCAACGCACGTGATTGGCTGATTGGCTGTGCATTTGATTGGTTTCCCGTTGGCGTTTGCTTGCGTGACTACTCGAGATGTTGAGTGAAGCGAAAATTTATTTTTTGCTTTAATTTCATCGCACGTGCGTTGCAATTTTTACTTCAAACAATGGAAATAGAAGCGCTGCAGATCACTTCCACTGAAGTCGATGAATTATTGGTCAAAGACTGTGGAAAGGTAAGCTAAATCGCTCCACGTCGAAACTGTTTTTATTCTTTTCGTCGATTTGAATCTCGTAATCGTTTTCAAAAAAGATAACATCACACTGACACATGTTCCGGCAGTAAATTTATAAATTTTCTTTGGCGGCTTTTTCCGTGTTTCGCTGCATTTTGCTTTCTCGAAAACTCTTCATTTTCCAATCACCCATTGGTACAAAACTCTCTTCGCTCCAGAACCATTAACCTCTCTGTTTTCCTTGTCATTTTCTGATTCAGACACCGCTTCGCTCGTAGTTTTTTCATTCATTTCAAACACTTCAGACGAAACGAAACTGTCCAGAAAGCCACAACAAATATTAAAACAAGGTAGCTTGTCATCACTCTCGTTGTTCCTGAACATGCTCTAAACTGTTAGAAAATATATTCCAATAACGAGCTTTTGAAAATAGTATTTAAGAAAATGGTATTTTGAAAATACAGGTGACAAGTAGCAAGTTCCACGGTATCCCACTCGAAAGCATTCGTAACTACTTTATCCCATGCGTACCTACAATTAATGGCGGGAAAATAGCTCGCGCGCGCACGTCATGGCGGGAAGCAGAGTGGAACACTACCCGTTGCATACCGCAGAATATGCAATGACTTTCCTGGCTTCTTCTTTGGCATGGGATAAAAGGTGTTATTTACGTCTCAAAATCGCAGTAAGGTTATAATATCAGTCTTATTACTCATCACAAATAGCCAGAGGTTACGCACGGATTTTAAAAAGCGATATAAATACACATTTGTTTCAGTTTATATATCACATCAAAACAAACATATCTCAGGGATGGAAACTAACGCCGGCCCGAAACTAACGGCCAGTGGAAACCGCAAACTAACGGCGAGTGGCCGCCAAGTTTCACCTCGGACCGGTAGATTTCGCACAGCACCGGCCCGTCTGGTTTGTAGGTTTTGCAGAAAAGTTACACATACTTGTGTTTGGACAGTTTCCAGAATAAAAAAACAAACAAAATATTTCAAGACTTAACTCTATTTAAATACTTGCATGAAATAAATCATAGCCATATACAACAACTGTCGGTTTCAAAATAGACTCTCGGTTCAAAACGGACTGCAGTTTTCGCGCGAAATTTTGACTGTATTTACGCGCAGCCAGCGAAAGTCCATGTATATATATCGCAAAACACGTGAGCAAAATATCATCTCGGTGCTTAATTTTCGCTCATAGCGCGAATTTCTAACATGGAAACTGTAGTATTTTGCAAGACACGCGAAAAAATATCGTCACAGTGTTTGACTTTTGCTAAGAGTGCGGAATTCTAACATAGAGACCGTAGTATTTTGCAAGAAACGAGAAAATATTTAAATTTGCTCAGCACACGAAATACTAGTCGATTAAGTTTTCACGACTTACGCGAAAAGCTTCTTATTGCAAAATTAAAACACGTCAAATTACAAAATGCAGCACTTGAACTACGAGTAGCATTACCTTAGTCGCTCAGCGCGCGAATGATATTGAGTACAATCTTCTTCTGAAAAGATTTTTCTCAGTTCGCGAAATTTCTACTTCAAATTTTACAGTTAAAACCTATGCGACAGTCTACTGCGCAAGTAAATAGTAAGAGCAGCTACATCAACTTGGCTTACTTCAGTTAAATCTATTAACAATTTGCTCATAACACGGTATATTTAATTTAAACCTTGCAACAAGAACTTACGCGACAATCTACTGTATGATTCAATACGGCGATCACAACAATAATCTGAAAATACCTTAAATGTTCTCAACACGTGAACTGAGTTGATTAGATATTCGCAGCTTGCGAGAAACTTCATATTCTAAGAGTGAGGGCGTACAATACTTTAGTTTCGAGCAGAATAATCGCCCCACTATCTTAAGTTGGCTATACGCGAAATTGTTGCACAATGAATACGTTGATTACAAAACAATAATTGAGGTAAAATCAATCTTTACTTGCCTCCTTTCTGACAGCTAAGGTTGTCCAAATCTCTCTAAAATTCAAGTCCGTATTTAGTTTATTTATAGATGTTCATTGCAGGATAAGGAAAGCTTCATCCTTGACTTTGGCACATTTAAAATACATATCAAAGTAATAAACACCATTTAAACTTTTAAAAATTACGGGCCGGTAAAATGTTTGTCGGGCCGGTGGATTCCTTTCGCTACTGGCCCGGTTGGCCAGTGCTTGAAAAAGTTAGTTTCCATTCCTGAAATTATCTGACAAAAGTTTCCCGCCATGCTATTCTTGTCCTTTATTTTTCGAGTTTGTGAATGCCTCGTTCATTATGTGCCCACAAATCACTTTATCTTCTCCTGTTAAAAAATATCTCTCACTCGTTTTCTTTGCTCAGTTAGATATTTTTTAACACTCGAAGATAAAAGTTGTATCTCCCAGCCTTTATTTATTAACAAGGTTACAATTTGATACAAGAATTGTTTTTAACAAAGTTATATAATTAATTAAATAAAATTAGATAAATCTGTTTAATTAATTAATCTGTTTAAAGTGACACATTATGAATATGTTTAGTCCTTATTCTAAGCATTATATCATAGCTTTTATTGTTTAACATCATTATTATTATTGAAGTTATTATTATTACTACCGTCCTCAACATTGGTATTTTTATCGTTATTATCTTTATTGCCATTAATAGCAATTAGCCTCCTCCGCAGGTAACTCTGGCGGTGACCGTAACCAACACCGAAATATAGAATTAGATGGCAATTTAGGTTGATGTATGGCAAATTATGGTAATTGAGCCAAGGAGGAAGTTGCGAAAATAACGAGAAATACCAACTGGAGTCGCATGCGGAGGAGGCAAAGTTAAATAGCAATAAGGACTTGGCATGCTTGGCATGATAATCCAATTAAAAACAAAGGTGACTCTGCTCTTCCATTTTTACACATGTTTTCATGTATAAACCATCCAAAATTCATGCCAGAGTGTTGTTTCCATACAATGAAACCGCCATACTTTATTAATTTCTTCCCGTTAGAGCTTCTCAGAGTCATTTACGATTTAAAAGTTGTGTGTAAAATATTGTAAGTCTAAAAACTACAAGACCAACCCTTCTCCCTCCATGTTATCCTCGTGTAGGGAGGGGAAGGGACATCTAAAACCATCTTCCTTGACTGTTTGAGGATTTCCACCGAAATGTTACCTAAAAAAAGCGGCGCGTCTAAGCAGATGTAGGAGATACATTATGGGTGGAAATTTCTTATAGAAAATTGTTATCCATGTTTATCACTCACTGTTTTAAGTGGCAAAGTCAAAAAGCTTTTACGAAAAGTCAGTTTGAAAGGCCTGGATTTTTTTTATGTCGCGCATATTACGCATCACGTTGCACAATCTATCTGAGGTCGCGGCTTCGCCAAATTCCTATAGTATATTGTGTAGGACTTTATTTTCGCGGAAGCTTATTTTTGCGATTTTTGAGGGTTTTTGAAAATTTTCGGAAATTTCCGCATAAAAAAACCCATAAAAACAAAACTCAAAAGTTCCACTTTTAATGCTAAACCTTTAATTTTGTATTTTAATATAGATGCAACGCAACTTTGACCTAACACTGATTACAATCAGGCAACTAGCTCGAGAGAACTGTGCTAGGGAGCGGTACCTGTCCGAACATAATTTCAGCGGTGCCCGAAGGGATAAAGTGAGAAAAGAAAACTTATTGTTCCTGCTTATAAAACCTTAACTGTTCTTTCTATTTATATTTGGGGAAATCATATATTTATTTTATAACACAATATTTGGTTTACACCAAAGTTTTTTTTTTCAACCACACTCTGATATTAATAATACACTTTCACGGCAGCAAAATTCTTTGGTAATTTCAGTTTCTTTCCATCAGAGTATCTGTCTATCATACTATCTGGTTGTCCTGCACAGAGAAAAACTCGACGGTTTTACACACACGGAGTGTGATAATTAGCGTTTCGTCCCTAAGAAAGGTAGACAAATCTATAAAATTTGGCAATTTTTTCTTATTTCCTGTGACATAACTTTCCATCAAATCGCAATAAAATTAAAAGTTCCCGTCAGAAATTTAAGTTATACCGAATCGCATAAATTTGTTGCCGCAAGACACAAAAATTTGTTCAATTGCAAAAAAGAAATCCCTGCAAAATTTATGTCCTACGAGAATATTTGAAAACAAATGAACTTTGAAGGGCAAGCCTTGACAGGTTACCTGTCCAAAAACATGTAAACATGAGCAATCAAAGGTAACGCGGCCGCTCAAAATGGGATCGACGCGGGCCGGTTTTAATACCTGCCCATATGCAGATACACTAAGTTCTGTGCATATTCATCGGTTTCTCAACTAAATTATTAAAATAGTAAATTTTTTGTCGTCATGCAGGTCCAGCTGATTTTTTGCGGGTCTTTGCGAGTATGAATGTCTAAATCTAAAAGCCGATGGACGTGTCAAGAAGTTGAGTTGAAAGGTCAAATACTTTAAAATGCAATAATAACTGAAATCAGATCGTGTGACTGCCAATTCATTGCACCCGACTCGACGAGAAACAATTCGCTGAAGGGGGATTGGCGGTTTTCTGTCGACGTATGTGTTTGCCTTCCAGTCGTTTGGAGAATTCTCATAACATCAGGTAAGATACTTGTACCGCTCAGCTGTCTCGCTGATTGCTAAATCAATATTTGTTGTCATGAATCTTGCTGCGGGGTCCTTCACAAAGCGAGAATTTGCTTTGAACAAGCTCTCCAGGGGTCTTCTTCTGTTGAACAATGTAATCACTCTCTTGTAAAACAAAATTTTTGTACAAAATCGCGTGAGCGTGTTTGTTGACTTCTACATCGATAATTTTGAAAGCACTTTAGTGCGTCGGAAACTCGTGTAGTGCAGTGCAGAGAAACATTGCTGATATGATATCTTTGTTTTGAGTCGTGAAGAACTCCAACCTTGTTTGTGGTTCACTTGTATTCTATTGTGTACTTATTGTAAATATCCTGTTGGCGACTGTACTTTCGAGTGTCCTCGAGTATATTTTGAAGTTATTATCGAAGCCTATAAACAGAAATCCTTTTATTATGTACAAGACGTGTGCTGTCGTTGACAAATCTGAAAGTCGAACATGCGGTTATATGCTAATCCGCTTGTGGCAAGGTTCACTTGCGCTCCATATAAATGTGTCTTTTGTTATCAGGCCCTTTGAATTATATAATGTTGGTACTTTCAAATGTCTTAGAAAACTTTAAGTTTTTATTGTAGCATTAGATTACTCATAAATATTATCTAAACACATTTTTCTAACTGTTAGCAGCCAAATTAGCGGGTAGAAACAGAGCTTTTGGTTATGAATTATGTTTTATAGCTACATAGTGCTAATATAGCACTCACAGACTATCATGTCTGATCACAGATGTCACGTCGTGTTGCAGTTTTTACCCTGTCTTATCATTCTAGCGGGCCCTCCTTTCTCACCTCGCCACAATATTTTTCTTTCGTGAGACACATAGTATCCCACTGTTTGGGAGATTCTGTCACCAAAATTCCGAAAGTTTTTATATATCAAAAGCAAAACTACTTATGTTGATACGATCAAATATTATTCTAATTTAATCTTTATCGTGCAAGTGTCACTTTTCCGACAAGAACTTGATTTTGATTGTGCTTTAAAAAGACTCTAATTGTAAAGATAGTCTTTAGCATTTGAACCTGTTCCTGCTTTCGTGTTTTTATCGCTTTATCTTGTTAGGGAACTTTTAGTTAAGACAGTTAAGTTATCAGTTGATCAAAATAAGTACCTAAATTAACTCAGTTTGCTGACGGTCTTGGCACGCAACGCTGTTTGGTACTGAGTGTTTTGACAAATGCAGTTGTTACACTGCATATTTCCAAAGCAGTTTGCTTATTCCAAATGTTTACTACTATGTATTTGATTATAGCAGGATCTAGGTATTTGATAATTAGGTAGTGTCGATAGAAAGGAGGGCTTACACTCGGCAAAGATCAAGCGACTCAAAGACGGGAAACTCTGACAGCTTCATGTACGTACACAACTCAACCCCGGAAACAAAAACAGCTGATTACTGAAAAATTATAATCACAGGAATACAACTTTGATGGCATATTTTTCGTGAGCAGGTTTTGAAAAAAATACGTATAGTAGTCATGCTTGTTTGTAATAACAAAATTGATCCACCAATCAAAACGCGTTCACATAATAACATATTTTTAAATAGTTTAATTTTGTAGATCCGTGATATTTTCTATAAAAAGTGAACTGTAGGCAAAAAAAATCTCTCAAAATTATGTTGTACAACTTACTAAATACGAGATCACCTTGACACTTGTCGACTCTTGAGTGAAGAGCGTAATAGCCTTTCTTTTAACACATAAAAAGATAAAAATCTTCACAATCTTCGCTTCACAAGGTTACATTGGCAAACTTTTTGTGGATATTTTTCAAAACATAATTGCAACAACGTGATGAGTGTTGCTAACCGCATTTTCCTGAGTGTGGATTTGCTGTGCTCTAATGGGGCACTCACCGAGGGAACTTCCGTATCTATGGTGTCTTCATACTGTTCTTCCTCAATGTTCAACAGTTCCCTGCAGTGACACACAGACAATTATAAATACTAACGTGTTTTCGCAACCTAAAAATCTGTTAAATCTTAATAAAATGGCTGCGAACCCAGTGCCCAATTTCCTGTTATTTACCGCAAACTAAGCAAAGCTCGCAACGGCGGATAATTTAGTTAATATTAAATATAATTAACAAAAAGCCAAATCGGCGGTCGTAAAGTAGTAGCTTACAGATTGAAACGAATGTCAACATAGGTTTATGATGAATATTCCAGACACCTACTCATGTGTGCTTCACTGAGAGCTTGGGGAGTGGAGGAAATAGTTCATCCTGCTCTTAATTATTATTTATTTCAGTAAAGATCTACGACCAGTATAGAGTCCGCTTGAAATAGACAGACTGTTCTGGATCTGAACACTCCTGGCCGGCTCTTGGGCTTAAAACGTGTCAAGAAAAGCATTCCTTTCTACTCGTTCAGGTAACACTTGTTTGAACTCGGAAGCTGATTCTTTTTCTCGAATATTTATTTCTAAATATTACAAAACTTCATCGGGGATTTGTGAGCATGACAAGGGTACTGTGAAGACAATTTGATTAGATTATAAGTCGCTTTCAGTTTTCTTCTCTCGGACAGTATAAGAGCTAGCTAACCATCAGACATTTGTTTTTTTCATTTTCTTGTTTTTAAAGTCAGTTCAATTTAGTTCAGTTTGAGAAATCTGTCTTTCGCATAAAATGCACTGTTTGTATTTTTGAACAAGAAACACTTGATATATAAATGACTGGGAGTACACTTCAGCGCTAGCTAATTCTGAGTGGCAGTAATTTCAATATAGTTGGGTCTTATATCAAAGGTTGTTTTTCGAGTTTGCTTTTTCAGCTCATTTATACGATTCATTCGCCTTTTTATCATTTCTGGGGCTAATATAAACGTTGCGAGAGAAGAGGCTGTTATCACACAACAGTGTTGACTGTTCTGCGTTCCTACTGAGTGATTCTCTGAACCGAGCAGAGATAATTATTTATCAAGGCGTATCAAGTAAAAGCTTCAGTTTCAAACTTTCACAATTTTCCTGATTCTTATTCAAATACCAGAAGGCATTCCATTTTGTTAAAGTTAAAGTCTGAATTCACTGGTAAACTCATTAAAGTCACTGCTAAAACGGCGACAAAAAGACGATCGCTTGAGCCAAAAAACGTAACGAGAAGCAAAATTGTTTTACTTTGCTATAAAATGTTTTAAAAATTAAAAAACTCAATAATCTTAAATACGTATTAACAATCTAATACTTGACACCCAGCCTCGGGGTGAAAGGTTGAGTCGGCTGAAAGTGAAGATAGAGTTAGAAAGCTTTTGTTGGATTTTTTAAAACGTTTCAAAAATCTTTGAGATAATTTTTAAGAGCAATCACTGAACCAGACATGTGTAGATATTAAAAGCATACGAATAACATTGATAAAATTATTAATGATGATGATGATTTAGCTATAGCTTTGGTCAGTTTTTAATCTAAACATCATAATATCACTGAATTAAGCTTAATTTAAAATGAGATACAACTACAGTGTACTAACAGTTAACATCACTAAATAGTTTAAAAGCAAAACAACTTTCAGTTCCTTAAAAACGATTTGTCCAAAGTTGTTTGCACTTGACAAACTCGCGTTTCCAGTCTTCCTTGAACGTGTTTTTCTTTTTGGCATTCGTTTTGACGGCTTGTACTTGGACGCAATACGCGATAACAAGACACAGACAGCTTGTACTTGGACGTCATTCGTGATGACTAATGCCGCCTTATCTTGTAAATATTTTTTTTATTTTGAATTGGCGTTCCCGAATTCTTTTTTTTGTTTACATTGCTGCAGGATAAAGATACGATTTATTCTTGTTCAAACCTTAATTACGGGAAAGAGATTTCCACGAATAATCACTCAAGCCAAGCTGCCATGGTTACCAAGTACTTACCTTTAGTAAACCAACCCCTCTCGCTACGATTTAACAGGAAATCTCGCACACTGTTTACACCCAGCTGATTAATGATCTGATAAAAAGGGCATTTTATAATGGGTCCAAGCTCCTATACTACAATTCAATACGTTCCGATAAAAAAGCTTTTTATCTAGTGCCTGCAGCAGAAGTTACTAGCTATTCCACGTCAGCTAACTAAAAATATAATCACAAAATCGTACAGCTAACAAAGTAGTGTGCTCCTAGCTCTTCGATCCTTTCACCCGAAATGGAACTGAATTGATAACATTTTAGCATTTAAGCATTTTAATTGCAAAATAAGGTAGCTTCTATTCGATGATCATGTTCTGTTGGATTTCATCTTCGGTACATAGGTACAGATTCAGTTAGAGATAATTCATTTAAGCTGATGTAAGCTGAAATCAGTTTATGGAGACAGTTAATATCAGTTAGAATCAGTTTACCTCATTCGGAGACAGTTAATTTCAGCTAATTCCGTTTTGATTTATTTGAGAGTTGATGTCAGTTGGAGACAGTTGAACTTCGTCGAAGTCAGTGATGTCAGCTAATGTCAGTTGGAGTCATTTGAACTTCGTCGAAGTCAGTGATGTCAGCTAATGTCAGTTGGAGTCAGTCGATATCAACTGGAACCAGCTGATGTAGTTGATGTCAGCTGGGTACAGCTGGAATCATTTGATGTTAGTTGGAGTCTATTGATGTACGTTGTTGTCAACTGATATCAGTTAGAAACAGTTGAGTTTGATCGGAGACAGCCAATCTCAGCCGAGTCAGTTGGAGTTAGTGGAGTTCAGTCGGAGTTAATTGATGTCAGCTGATGCCAGTTGAAACCAGTTGATGTGAATTTGAAACAGTTGATATCAGTTGGAGACAGCTGATGTCAGCTGAAGTCACCAGGAGTCAGATGATCTCAACTGGAATTAGTTGATTTCAGCTGGATACAGTTGATACCAGTTGGAGTTAGCTGCAGTCAGCTGGATACAGTTGATACCAGTTGGAGTTAGTTGCAGTCAGCTAGTGACAGTTGACGTCAGTTGGAATATGTTGATCTCATCTGGAGTCAGCTGATTTTAGTTGGAGTCAGTTGATGTCGGCTGGAATCAGTTGATGTCATATGGGGACAATTACTATCAGTTGGAATTGGTTGATGTTTGCTGGAGTCAGTTGATCTCAGTCGAAGACAGTGATGTCAGCTGATGTTAGTTATAGTCAGTTATTGTCAGTTGAAGTCAGTTGATCTCATTTGGAGACACCTGATGTTAGCTGAAGTTAGTTGGAGTCAGTTGATGTTAGTTGGAGAAAAGTGATGTCAGTTGCAATCATTTGATGTCAGCTGATATCAACTGGAATTATTTGATGTTAGTTGGAGTCCGTTGATGTCAGTTGATGTAAGTCGGAGACAGTTAGTGTCATCGTATTCGGTTTTTTTACATTCTACGTCCCTGTGTTATGTCCCATATTACAAAGACACCTATCAGTCAAAATTATTGCTCTTGATGGCAAAACTGTATGTGAAGAAAAGGAGTCTGCTGATTCAAAACTGGTTTGTCTGTTTTAGAAAACTAAATGTTCTGATTGTTATCTTTAATCCCAAATGGCTACACACAAAATTGTGGGTTACGATAATGTGTATGAAAAATAATACAGCATATAAACGAACAACTACAGTAATAGGTGTTCCAATTTCGTTTGCTACGAATCCCATACGTAATCAGTGTGAAGCTTTCAACATCGGGCTAACCCCTGAGTTTCACTCAAAAACTATATTTTTGATTGTGTTTTCCTTTTGTCAAAATTATTTTAACTTATCAGTAAAACTCCCCTTAAGCAATTAGTTAATTTTTAAAAGTGCGTGGAATTTATTTGAATAGTGACGGTATTGATGTGGCGGAGTTACTGTGATTTATTACATTAAATCCTTTCCGTGATCAAAACATTCAAACCTTTTTTAAATAAAGAGTGTAAAGAGATAGTCCTTTTTGTACGAGACAACATTTGATATATTAACGGGTAAGACTTAGTACGTTCATTACGACACACGTCATGCAGTCATCTGAGTCCCCGCAAGTTGGAAACTTGATCAAATTGACATTTTCCACAAGTTTTTATGACTGGGAGACATCACTTATTAATGACGACAGTTTGTTTTGGTATTTATTATTCAAACAGCAATTTCGTAATCAGATGTTTTCCTATACAGGTTTGGTCTTTTCGGGTTTGAAAGACAACTCACCGATACAGCTGCATGCGAAGAAGACTTGCACTTTACTCAAGCTGTACTGGAGAACTTTGAAAGGTTAGTGAGGTTTGATTTTAAATTCAATGTACTTCTGTGCCATGTTCTGTCAATTTTAGAATGTCTTTCTTGAAAATGCGAGAGTCTGTACTTCAAATCCACTGCGTTTTATATGTAATGTAATTTTGTTTTTACGATCTTGCCCTGAGGTTTTTTTGTCGCAGGTATAATGTACAGTCAATTTGTTGTTACTTTCCAAATAAATTGTTTTATTGGTCGCACAACTACAACTTAGAAAAGTGAAGTTCAGAGTCGTTCAGTTCTGTGCGTTTTTCATTGAGTAAAATGATTGAAACAATAAAAATTTATTACAGTGGCAGTTGTTCTCATCGGTAGACATCTTGGTTTGAAATCTGTCATTTTTAAGTAAGAAGCTCTTTTGCCTGACATTTTTAATTCACTGCTACATTTTTGCTTTTTTCTGCGGTGGTAATGGCTGCAAAAATATGACATCTTTTCTGACCGCATCTTATTAAGAGTCAAAAGTCGTTTGATCCACTCTATCGAATAATCCATCACATATAAATGGCTAAGTATAGGACTAAATTTTAGTAGCAGCGATTGTTCAAATAAACTGTTTTCTTTGCGGGCAACTACTATTTTGTTGCGTTCAACGTCTGTTGCTTCTGTGATCAAAGTCACATTTGAAGCTCAAACAATGAGTCAATCACACCAGTGGCAGTGCTCTGTACAGTTTTCCAGTTCAATTACTTAGAGTTTATTACATCTCATGAACATTTTTACGTTTTAAAATAAATCTAAAAAGAAATCATTGAAAACAAAACAAAACACTGGAATAAGACGTTTCCTTCTTCATTAATCATTTATATTCACCGTTCAAACCATTTTGATCAATTATAATGCTTTTGTCTGAGCTGTTTATCACTTGTATATTTTAGATAAGAATAATTAAATAAGCCTAAGATCACGGAGAGAAATTAAATACAAGCTAAAATCCAGTTTTTAAGATGATTTTTCGATTTTAAAAGTTTTGGGAGTACTAATTTTTCAGGTTTTCATGCATGCACGTTTCTTGGAGAGTGACACTTGTGTACTTGCCCATGTTTCACAACTCTCTGTTCGGCCGGAGATGGACATATTACCTACAACCTAGCCGCAACGAAACTAAAAGTTATCTTTGTTTCATATTCTTACTTCACTGTGACAGGATACCAACATACAATACTGCATGAAACCAAAGGTTTTTTTGGGTTACGAAAAACAAGATAGTGATGTCGCAGCTTTTTCGTTGATCTGTTTTTCAAAGCGAATGTTGAACACATTACGGGTGCAGAAACAAGTCACTTTTTCTGATTTTGTTTTGAATACTCATGTGGCACGTTTCGATGAATACAATCAAGCCACGTGTGTTTTCGTGTTTCAAGCGTGTCGGTTGGTGTGTGTATGTGTGTGTGTGTGGTGTGTGCGTGTGTGTCCATCTATGTGTATGTGTGTGTGTGTGTGTCTATGTAGCTGAGATTTGTCTGATAAGGTGCAAAATTTCCGTTTTTGTTCATTGTGTCTTATAGGTGATGATTTTTTTTTGGTTTCAAGTTTATAGAAAAGTTTAAATAAACAAGTCGTGTTAACAAAGTTTTGTTGAAAATCGCAAAAATTGTCGAGTTGCCATGGAAATAGTGTTGCACTTCACTATACATATATGATGATAGTACATAATTTATAATCTAATATTGACGTGCGCCCACAGTATACAGAGCTTTGCTCAGCTGTTAATATTGTGGTCAGCCATCTTAATGTACGTTTTCACCCTTAAGGATGTCCAGGTGCATTCATTCTTTCCCAGACGAAAATTTATTCGGTGGCCAGGGTTCACGAAAAATAAGAGAATACTCAAGGCTCTGAGATTGGACAAATCAGTCAAACAGCTTTCTGTCAGATTATCCAAATTTTCCGTAACAATAGCTTGCATTATTTCTTCGATAACTCACAATTGTTTTAAGACTTGGTATGCACTATTGCACTACTGCATTCAGCTGGCTCGATTATCATGGTATCAGTTAAATTTTTAAATGTGGGCATTTCAATCAACATTTTCTCTAATTTTTTTTCATAATTATCAAATCAAACCGTTCTCAAGTACAAAAATCTGAACCTAGATATCTCAGGAATCCAAATTATAGATATTTAAGTTAGAGAAAGTTCATTTAACATGATAGTACGTATGATATGATACATGTATGATATGATATGATATGATATGGTATATGATATATTATATATTATATATGATATAATATGACATGATATGGTATACGATATATAATGATATAATATGATATGATATTATATGATATTTCATACAGGACGATACACGCATAACCTTTAACAGGCCATAAAAACCCTTGGTTGAAACATAGCCCATACTTTGCCGCTTATCTTATATACTGAAATATGTTCAGTGACGATCCACGACAAAAATCTCGATTTAAATATTAACTATTAAGAAAAACTCATATGGTCCACGGAGTATAGGCGAACTCAAGTCAAATCCCCGGGGGTTGCCCGGGGAAATGGGCACTTTTGGAATTGACTCATAAATAAGGGCGGCACCTACTCATACATAAGGGCCGCACGCACCCTTATAGTCAGTCGAGGGGAATACCCTTAAGGGCGGCACGCATCCTTATAGTCAGTTGAGGGGAATACCCTTAAGGGCGGCACGCACCCTTATA
>JANRMR010190823.1:0-10704 GCA_025434825.1 Bergia sp. 'catenularis'
CCCCTCTCCTGGCCCCCCGCCCGAAAAAGATTCCTCCTGAGGAAGACCAGTGAATTTTCATTAGGATTTAGGATTTTTTAAAAAAATTCCAAAGTAGCTTATTCTTAAACTAGCATTGCGTTGCATTATGGTAGGTTGAGTCTGGCGGTGTTGGAATGTTTGTTATTTTTTGTTGTTTGAGGAAGTAATGACACTGTCAGTGTAGAGTTAAAGTTATGCAATATGGTACAAAAGCCTTGAAACAAAACTCAAAAGCGCGAATGCTATTTTTTATGGCATTGGAGGAAAAACAATAAAAAAATATTTAATTTGGGAGCGGGAGAGTGATGGAAATTCGAGGTTTCGGTGTAGAATTATAGAAGTGTGCGGTTGGATCGGTTTAGAGCGGAGGTAATCTGGCGAGAGCTGCAAGTCGTCTCGAATATTTTTTCGACTCCAAAATTGCTGCAATCGAGTTTTGTGAAAGTTTGCTAACCTTGTGAACACTTTTGTTGATTAAAAGTTTTGTGTGAAGAGAGAACAGTTGTCAATCTGATGTGTTAAAATACGCACAAAAATTGGGCAAAAATATACAGAAAATATTGTGGTTAGCGGTTGCGCCTCGGGCGGTTGTTGTTTTCTCTAATAAAACCAACATACTTTTTTAAAAAAACAATTGTAAATTAAACTGTGTTTGCGGTTCTTATTCACAGCATCGTGACATAAAAGCGGCTTTTGATTTGTTACAGTTAGTGAATGGCGTTTCGCAGTGTTGCAATTTGTTAAGTACAGTCTAGTATTCTTAAAATAGCCAGAAACATAAGATAGACTTTGCGCTTCGGTTTTTCAATAACATTTTCCTATATCTTTGTATGGGAGATCTTTCGATGTTTGATGTTGTAACGAGAAAGCTGTGCCGGATGTCTGAGATTTATGGGCTTGGTCATAAAAATATTAAGATAACTAAATTCTAGATTATGTCGTCTGTGCGATGTGATAGCAGTCATAAAGCCAAGAAGGGGGTGTTATCTGCTACGTGGGTAGATATTCAGAGAGCAGATCTCGTGAAGCTCACTTGGTAATTGGGCTCGTGTCGTGGCCTGGGTCATGGCATGGGTCTGACGTTTTGGTGGTTGCAATCCGATCCATGTTCACTCGTGCATGTCTACCATTCCGTAGGCAGTGAAGCGTGAAGCTGACGAATGAACTTATTTTGTTCCTCACCGATATTTGATGGCAACCATTTCTTTAAACGTACAAAGGAACTATGTTCCCAAAATGTTTCGGCCTGAAATTTGTGTTAAGACACCAATTAAACTGGTTTCTTTTAACGATAAGGTGCTGGAGTTTAATCAAGACGTCTGGCTGGTAACAGAAAACTATAAGGCCACAAATGAAGAGGAAATTTCTCTCAAGAAAGGACAGCTCGTTGAGGTTCTTGTCAAACCAAGCGGTAGCTCACTGTGGAGAGTTCGAGTGCTTCTCAGTGAAGGTGCCGCGCTAGCCGAGGGATGGGCGCCGTTCAACTCTCTGAGACGAACAGAAGAAAAGGACAACAAGAGGAAACGGAACTCTGACTGTTCACAGTGCAGCAGCGAAGGTAGGGTGAAAAGGTGAAGTGCGCTGCTACAGTTGTTTCTTCAATAAGCGCGACCGTGTCCCCTTTATACTCGATAGTTGTCATGTGACACTGTCGAAATGTCAGCTTTCTAAGTATCACAGTACTGTAGACGAAGTGAATTTTTGTTTGTTTGATATTTTTACAAGGCAAACTATTACTCAACTCTTGTCAGTGGTAAAACCGATGGGGGGATTCCGTTTAGTTTGGTTTTGACTACAGAAATAGGCACTTCGTATTGTTTTCTTTGTGGACTGGTTGCATGTTACATGACCTTCACGATCGTGTGTCATCGTTTCCATTATCTTACCAAAGCGTTTAACGATACAATTAAATATATTTCTGTATTTGTTTTAGTTTAGTAATCAAAGCAACACAATTTAGACTGCTTGTAGTCGCAGATCTCGAGAATTAGCTAACACCTCTATTTTCAAATCAGCTCTGCGTAAAAGAATCGAACACAATCATGTGGCCTTTTATGAATGTTTCATCTGCTTTGCATTAAAATGTGCAATGGCTTGTTAACTTTAAGAAGCAACTTGTTAATGTTTGTGATCAAATTTTTAGCAAGGTTTTTCGTTGCGTAATATATGTCTTCATTACGAAAGAAGCGTAAAAATCGGCGAAGAAAGGTCTTTGAAAGTTTAATAGTGTCTATCGCGACGTGGAAGCAGATAGTCACAGTTTGCGCAACATGTCAGGTCTATACAATGCAGTAACTGTACACTTTTAGTAAAGTATTTTTTAAATTGTTTTTTCCTCGAGTCGTGATTGTTTTCACGTACAGAAAGTGTGAAAAAACAATTGTAAAAAATTGTGAAAACCAAGAAATATAAAAATGCGTTTTTTTGAAGACAGTCAAGTCGTGTCCAGTTAGATTTACATGTAATTTGATTTTTCAACTTTGAAGTCTGTCTTTATAGTAGTGGGGCGTTTTCGTTATAGTTTTTAATTGAAATCAACTTTAGAAACAAGTTATACAGTAATTGAATAGTTTGGATCGCGTTGGTTCAAATGATTTGAAAAGTCAGTGCTTGGTGCCACTTGTGACTTGGTGCCATCTAACAGAGGAGTTTAGCATTTTTTGTTTATAACTTTTGTTAATTGCTTTTTGATTCTCGCACAGTATGAGCCATGTCGATATAATTACGAGAAACAGCGGTGGTTTTTGAGCTTGAGATTTGTTCCGTGACCAGTTCTCAATTCCAGGGCTATTCCCGTTTATCATTATGGACTGATCTGTCCGTACACCTTCATGTTCGATCTTATTGGATAGTTTTCACAGATAACACACAATGACATTTGCCATATTGGAATGAATTTAAAATTTCTTATTGTTTTTAAAATAAGTTTGAAAGCATGTTTACCAGGATAATGAAATAATCTAAAACAGAAATAATTGGTTAAAAAAGGTAAAACATTTTTTGTTTCGTGTTGTTCCAGTCAAAAATGCGAAAGTTAAAAGGTCGAAGAAGCTGTTGAAAATTCAATTCTGATTTGTTTATTGATAAATGATGGAGGCACGTCTTCCTTCAGCCGCCAGTGGAATCGGTTTCAGGAGCATTAAGTGTTAAATTTGTTCGTATTAGCGACTCTGCTTGATATCTCCGTAAACAACAGATTAAGAAACTCTGTGGATTTCTTGTGGCCACATGCAGGTGTTGTTATTGTGTCTGATGTGTTATCTAAAATACGGACTTAATGTGCGTGACCTTTGTCGATGCCTTAGCGGTTTGACCGACTGAAAATGACCAGAGCAAATCGATAATGAAATCCATTGAATATCAAACCAGCTCCACATTTCTGCCCTGCTATTCTTAGTAAAATCATTGATTCATGGCGTTTGGGGGTGAAAGATACCGATATAAGTCTTGCTGACATGTGCTTGATGCAAGCTTGAAATATTCGAATTAGTACGTCACGACAACTATGCACTGAAAGAAAACCAAATCTGATTTGTTCTTTTAAGGGAGAATTGTTCTACCAACGATTCATCAGTGGCGTTCTTATACACGGAAGCATCTACAGGCTGAGTCCTAGAGATGACTATAATAGGCCGGACAACAGACAGGAGAAACAAGCCGCTAATACTGATTTCTGCAGGCAATTTCTCTCTCCTTTTCCCTGATTTCCATCGTTAACAGGGATTTGGAATAGCAAAAGATAGTAGAAAAACGTCCTTATTGTTATGGCATTCGATAGAAATCTCTACAAAATATATCATTGCATCATACAGGCGACAGATAGCGAGCTTGTGTGTATTTATAGTATTTATGTAATAACCCAAAACAGTTGCAAATCCTATTAACTCCAACTTTTCTCATCCACTAAGATGGTTAAAGTTGTAAACAGTTTAATTGTCGCTTCCCAGTACTTTGTCTCATTGGCGCTTTTTGTCTGGTGCTGTTACAGATAACGTTTCCTTGTCCTCTACTGAGAGCCCCTGTCCGAATGGCCCAGAGGAAGGTGTGCGTCGTCGTTCAAAATCAGCAACACAGTTTGGTTCAATTAGGTGGGTATAACTATGTGCATGCACACGGAAACATGACCTAACAACTAAGAACGTTTGTGTGTGTGTGTAATAGCAAGACAGACTGTTGACTGTTGATTGTTACTAGTTCTCCTGCAATGAAGGTCATGGATCACTCGCTGCAACCAAACTATTTGGACCTCGTTTTTACGCAATATTGTTTTTTTCCTTCATATTCAGACGTATCGTGATAATAAATGCCATAAAATGCAGCTTATCAGACCCAGGTCACTTATAAGCCCATCGGGAGCTTACGTTTGGACATCCATAGGCCCTTCCCCTTAGTTATGAGCAAGTTTTATGACCCCTTGCCCCTCCCTTCCCCACTCGGTTATAAGCCCACAAAAGAGCTAATGTTGGACATCCATAGGCTCTCCCCCTTAGTTTTGAGCACGTTTTGTAACATTGTAACCCATAGCCCTTCCCTCCCCCTCCCGGTATAAACCATCAAAACATTAACGTTTGGACATCCATAGACCCTCTCCCTTGATTTTGAGCACGTTTGTTTATCTTTGAGATGATTTCTGAGAGCCTAACACTTGGTTTTGTTTCGTATTTGTTGTTACCTGCGAGTTGTTTCGTGTCAAATTCAGAATAACCCTAATAAAGAGAAGCTGCCTTTTTTCCACAGCTGCTTCTCAAAAACTATAGGTACTGTTTAGATCGTATTTGGGTTTTGTACAAGCGTTGGTTGAATCAGTGTTTGTTGTTGTTGTAGAATGCGTTCGTGGAGTAGAAACTCCAAGAAGATGACAAACAAACCCAGCGGTTCTTCATCACCAGTGCCACGTGGCCTCTCGCCGTCAGGAGGAGGCTCGAAGAAACTGCAGCAGATCTTTGGTGCTAGTGAAAGTGATATCGACATTTTGTTGCGACCTGCTGAAATCGTATCTTCTGCAAGTTCACAAAAGGTGTGTGTATGCGTGTGTGTGCGCGTGTATGTGTGTTTGTGTGCGTTTGTCTGTCCGTTTGTTCGTGCGTGTGGTGTGTAGTATATATGGATGGGTGGGAAGGAACAAACTGACTAACTAGTCTGAAGTCTAAAGTAGTGACAGTATCTCTACCCAATACTTTTAAATAATATTTGAAAATGTTTTGTGTCTCATTAAGTGTCTTTGAAATCTATTAGGCACTAACCTATTATACAATATTATTACTATTATTCCGTCGACTTGTGGTGTTTATCGCAACACTCTTACTTTATGACATGCCTACTTTACGACACTCTTACGTTATGACACTTTTAGGTTAAGGCAATCTCGATTTACGGCATTCTCGTATCGCGACACTGTTGCGTAACGGCACTCTCGCATTACGACACTATTTCGTTTCGGCAATCTCGCATAATGACACTCTTATGTTACGACACTTGCGTTACGACACTCACGTGATGGCACTCATTCTCAGAGTATACCCGAGGAGTGTGTTGTGGATGGCGTGACATTGGATGAGGTACAAGCGAGGCGTGACGGTGCAGTGAAGGAGCACGAGATCGCGCTGAACCTGTCGTGTGACGAGGAGGAAGACGAGGAGCTAGAGGGCGTGGATCACCTGCAGGACAGCATTGGGCTGGAACCCAGGCTCTCCGCTGAACAGACAGCTGACACGGAAGACCTAGAGGCGCTCGCTCTAAGAAAAAGAACGTGAGTTTGAAATATATGGACTCTTATTTGTCATTAGTGTACATGGCGTGGTGTGAGTGCGTTGGGTCATTTCAAGTAATGTCTCTGACTGCCAAGATATGGTTCTAGGTTCATTCGTGGTAGGGAGTGGTGACGAAGACACTCCTATCCCACGCCTCTGTATAGTGGATGGGTGGATTTGGGTATGGAGGTAGTTTACTGGCAGTGAAAGAATTGAGTTTAAAGAAAGTCTTATCATAACCGATCAATAACCTTCCCGCAGACAACTGTTATTCTCCTTTACTGCCAGAGGTCTCTCCCTTGGAGAGACACATTAACAAATGCACCGGTTTTTTCTGTGATGCTTCGGTTTTTGAATTAATGATATGCACACATATGATTATTTGCCCTTCGCGATACTAATGATTTCTCTTTTATCGTTAGGTTTGTCCTCAAGGAACTACTTTCAACAGAGCAGGACTACGTCAAATGCCTCGGAGAAATTTGCGAGGTAATAAGACTGTTTAAGTTAGTTTCCAGTGCAAATCTGTTTAATCCTCCCCAGGACTAAGCATAGTTTTTGTTCGTTTCAGAGCTTCATTCCTGAGCTGTCCAAACCTGATGTACCGGAAGAACTGCAAGGAAAAGAACGATTGTTGTTAGGAAACATCAAACAGATCTGGGAATGGCATAAAACGTAAGTTTGCTGGAAAGACACCAGCTGATAACAATTTAATTTTCCAATATCTTATGTTAAGTTTGAACTGGACAAACTACAAATTTTGTAGAAATCTATTGATAGTTTTAAATGGGTCTCAGGGACTATACACAATATACAGTATTGTTACATCCCCCCCCCCCTACTCACTAAGTTCTTGCTGGTTATCAGATGAAACAAATCAATTTTAACTTCAGTAGTACTAGTGAATATACTGTCTCTCGATTACGCGCACTCACAATGTCCTTTCTTTACGCAGAACATTCTCAAAAGAGCTGGAAAAGTGCGAGGATGCGCCGGAGAAACTAGCTTCCGTCTTTCTAAAAGCCGTAAGTTTTGTACTTGCTTGTTTTATTCTTGTGTTCCAGAACAGTTTTCAGTTGGTGGTTGTTATTACATTATTTGTTGAAAAGTGGTCATCAACATTTGGTAAGTGTGAGGGTAAGTTAAAGATATGTCATTAAGCCCCTCGCTCTTCCGCATGCCTTTCTTTACTTGCACAGATGCTGATAAAGCTTTTCTATATAATGCGGACATAACGTCTTTTGGATGATTTTAGCACACGTCTTACTTTTGAAAATGTGAAAGCATTGTTGAGACCCTTAATGTTCAATTATGTTTCCCAACTGAAGTCTATAGTTTTTATTCTGCAATAGTTGTCTTGTACCAAAACTTCGCGTTAATTTTATGTACTTTAATTTACTTCATTGTTAATTAAAAGCACACTATTTACAGCATCGTTATTTTAAGAAACCTTTATTTCCTGCAAAATTAGCTAAAGTTACATTTGATTTACTTCTCATTCGTAATCGCACGATACATTATTATTTACAATTAATTTTAGAATGTCTTTAGATTCGTCAGTGTAAGCATTATCTCCGAGGTAATAGCTTACTTCTTCGACTTGCTTTTCCAAGATATCCATCGCGTAGATTTTGTTCGCGTTGTTAACATGCATTGTTAATTTCCTATAATGAGGTAATTCAAATCCGCTGCAGCTCCTGATGTATGTGACAAATGATAAACAGGTTCACTGTGGTTTGGACGTGTTGTATTTACCTTAAAACAAAAGAGAATACTCCTGATGTATGTGATATATTGTCAAAACAAACCACTGTAGCGCAATATGATACTGTATTTACCTTGTAACAGGAGAGAAGGCTCCAGATGTATGTGATATATTGTCAAAACAAACCAAAGTCCACCGCTCTTGTTCATGAGTTCAAAGACACTTACTTTGTGGTAGGTTTTGTTTTATCCGTTGTCTTTAGCAGTGGATTTGCCGATTCATTTGCAAATTTCCTCTGAATAAAAAGAACTGAAAGCATCCAAAGTTAGTGAGGTCAAAATGTGAAGAGTCAATAGTTTGTTTTGGCTGCTGCTTTACTCTAAACGAAACAAAATTTAATTTAAAAAAGCTGGGTTGGAGTGCCAGGTTACACATAAGATAACTTTGCTGTTAGCAGGAATGTTTCGTTGTTGATTTTGTCTGAAAAAGGTTTCGGAATGCGTGACCTGGGTGATTTGTTTTTCCGATACTTACATAATTTAAACCATGATTATGTGTATAGACTCTTTGCCAAGCAGGTAGTTTTTCACTTGAAAAAGTAAATGAATGTTAGCATATCGTCACAAGCTGTGTAAAAGTTTCTTATAAAGGAGAATCCGTTTTACAAAACAAAAAATGTACCTAATGCATGACGTGTTGTAGGCACAAGTTTATTTTGTAAATTGTATAGATGCATTGGACTCCTGATAAACTAGAACGCAGTATGGTTCGAACTATCCGGCAGAAGTTAACATGTAAGAACATCTTCTTGGAGTTGTTCAAAGGTTCGAGTTATCGAGGGCTCCAATTATGGGGAGTCCGACTGTATGTTGGACACTGGTGTATTAATGATGTAATTTGTGTGGGTTACAGGATGTAATGGGAAGGCTTGGCTTCCGTTTGTCTCTGGAAGACTATCTTATCAAACCAGTTCAACGAATTATGAAGTATCAGCTGCTCTTGAAAGACTTTGTAAAGTATACAACGAAGGCCGGACTGGACACCAAAGAGCTAAAGGCAAGTTGCCAGTTTGTTATACTGAGCTTTGAGTAAAGTAAATCGTATTACCGCAGCAGGATTGATTAACATCTTAAAATATTTTATTTTTATCTCTACTTTTTTAAATAACAACCTTACCCAGTAACTTTTTATCGTAATTCAAATTACCTGATGATAAGAACTCTTCTGGTATCATCCTAAATACATTGTACCATTTATCCTTTGTGTTTTTTCATAAGTTTGCTTTCCAGTCTTGAGTTCAAATACTTTAACCCGGAGCATTTTATCAATTTTTATCTTGCATATTAAAAGAAAAATGCTGAATTGTTTCCGTTGCGCTTGCAGAAAGCTCTGGAGTTGATGCACGTTGTGCCTAAGAAAGCCAACGACATGATGAACGTGGGCATGCTGGAAGGATGTACGGTGAGTACAAACCTTCTTTAAGAGATATTTTTGTTTTACTTTACTCAACTTACAAAATTTTGGATTGTAGTAGTTTTCAGGTTTTATCAGTGAAATTTTTCAGCTTACAAACTTTTATAAATAACCACTGATACGAAAAGCTTCTACTCTTCTAGACAAGCAGAATGGATGATCATTTTATTATTTTTTCGGCCATCATTTAAATGTTTCTTAAAAGAGGTGTTATTTGAATTGTCATGTCGCTTGGGGGATTTCTCCAACTAATAAATCGTTAATCATCATTAAATGTTCTACCAAGACCTTCCACTTGAGTGTCACACTTTTGTACACTGGCTCAGTTTTATAAACTAACACCACCATTAGAATTTACTTATCACGAGTTTTCATTTGAATGGTCACACTTTGGGCTTTCGCCCGCAGGTTCAGAATTATCAAATGATATACCGCCACTAGAATGATTCTCATCGAGAACGTTCATTTCGTTCAGTGATTCAGAAACTACAATATATAACAACTTTACTCTTCATTACGGTTGTTAATTTTGTTCTGTTCCCCCCGGTTCCTTTCCACAAAGTACTGACCAAAACTCTCGCTGGTCGATTGTTGCAGATTAAGATCGCAGCACAGGGAAACCTAATCATGCAGGACACACTGATGGTTACAGACTTGAAGGAGAAATCAAAGTTGTGCAAGAGACGCGTGTTTCTGTTTGAACAACTCGTCATCTTCAGCGAGCCGTTTGAAAGGAAGACGGACTGGACGGTATATATCTACAGACACAGTGTCAAGGTAATCAGTTTGTTTTGACCTGTTCCACTAGCGCCCCCGCCCCCCCTCCCTCCCCCTTGCTCCCTTTTCCATTATCAATTGTTTAAAAAAAATATCAGCTTTTAAATTTTGAAAGGATTTCAACACCAGATGTTTTTTAGTGTTTTTCAAGACCGAAAATCAGTGATCATTTTCAAGGGTTTTCGACAACTGGTTCGAAAGTTAGGACAGTTTTGGCTCATGCCAAGTGAGGGAAATGCCTGCTGTTGAGTGAAGTTTGTGAATCATGTCATGAGATAGTTTCACTCGTTTATTCTTCTTGAACTCGTACAAAGATTATAATTTATTACTTTTTTATTGTCTCTTGAGATGCACAGATGTTGTGATATTACATGGTAAAGCCAAAGCCGGAGGCTTATGTGGCAACAAGGCTGGGTCAGACAGTGCATGCATACTTACATGGTGTTGGAATGATATTTAATTTCTCATAATTTACCTTGTTGTGCAGATGAACAAGATGGGCCTCACGGATGGAGTGGACGGTGACCCCTGTAAGTTTGCCATCTGGACGAAGGAGGGCTCCGACTCGGAAATCTTCGCATTGACTGCCGCCTCGGAGGAGTCAAAGAATGAGTGGATTTCGGCGTTGAAGAAACTGCTCGAGTCACAAACAGTGTTCGCAATAGGTTAGTAAAAGTTCCTTCTTCATTATTAGCTGAAGTTTTTTCGCATCGTTGTCGTTCGTGAAATTTTTAAGTTTTCAAGTTAACTTTTTGAAAAAGCCAAACTTCGTTCTTGCGTTGGGGGGGCCCTTTTTTACCGGGAATTAAACATTCCCTCGTATAGAATTCGCACATTATGGGTGAGAAACGTCAATTTGTATACGGTTGGCACAATTTATCGTTTGCCAAAATACCAGAAGAATAAGTTTTTGAAATACCAGAATAGTTGTTGCTGTAATTTTGTAGATTTTTGTGTTTGCGTGTGTGTCTGTGTGTG
>JANRMR010190845.1:0-10703 GCA_025434825.1 Bergia sp. 'catenularis'
TATATATATAATGGTAACTGAACTGAGTGGAGTGCAGTTTAGCCTGACAAATCATACGCGTAATGAGCGCGCAGAGCGAATTCAATTTGAAGTCAGAAGTATGATTTCAGACCTAAATTGCATGACACGGAGTTCAATTACTAATTGATTATATCTGTTTTGAAATCAAACTAAGTTATTTAATTCTGTGTCAATCGTTTTTGTGTCGGTTGCTGCAAGGATATGTCAAAAATACCACACGGTATGCATTACTTTCTAGCTGTGCTGTGATTGGTACGATTACAAGCTCAAAACGGTGCAATTAATTCTGTAATCACTGCTGTTGGGAACCAATCAGATTTCGAGAATCACAAGTGATTTCAAAATAGATATAATTCATATTATTCAATCTGATGACAGTACTGTTTCGTCCTTTGAGGACTCATCAGTGCAGCTCGGAGAAGGATTTTGAAACTGAACTTCTGCATACTCACACACATACACATGTATGCCTATGCCTATGCCTATGCCTATGCCTATGCCTATGCCTATGTCTATGTCTATGTCTATGTCTATGTCTATGTCTATGCCTATGTCTATGTGTTGATGTATATGATTGTGATTGCGATTATTAATCTACTTCTACTACCAACAATGACGATAATGATAATATTAACTATTTTTCTTCTCAGCTTGTTATTATTTCTTCAAAGAAGCCAACGACTTTCCCACCATTGATAAAAGAAGAACAGAAAGACGCGGAGACAGGAACCGAGATAAACATGGTTATAGGTCTGGTCGTAGCAGCAGTCGTCGCATTGGTTGCCATTCTTTTGATAGTAATGTATATATTTTACAGACGGCGGAAGAAGAGGGTGTAAGTTTTTCGATGTCACTGTTTTTCGTAAATTCAAATGAAAACTAAGTTTGATAATTTTAGGAACATATGATATATAAATTCGTATTACTAAAATTCAAGAGTTGTGTAAAGATACGTAACTATTTTGTTCCGGAGAATGTGTTGACTACTAGTCCACCTCTTGCTAGAAGAAATTACTTTCTTTCGATTCAAAAGTCGCTTGATGCTCCATTTAAAAACTACAATTTCGTGCTCTTCATTTAGCCAAAACCTATCATAGGAAAATGTTTAATTGTCTAGCAACTGAATCTTTGGTTGTATATCTATTTTGTGTTTTGTATATTCAAGTATTTTATTACATATTAACAAATACCTCCGGTCTATTATCTATCTAGTTATTTATCTATCATTTTATAAAACAGTTAGATTTTTCATATCGAAATTTTGTATGCAAGACTAAATAGACATCTTCGTTCTATCATTTTTGCTTTTTTTCTTCAGAGGAGCATCTCCCAAAGATACACCAGGTAAGTGTTTTGTTCTCATATTTCCTGGTTACTATTTACCTTTTCCTGTTTCTTCATGTGACTAACACACGGCAAGATTTGTCTTTATCATTTTTTTAAATCCGTACAGAAGAAACAATATTAAACAACATGGTAATATCTCAACAAACGCAACATCTCCCAAATATAGAAAACTCGGATTATTACTTCGTCCCAGTGGATAATCACAAAAGATGGCAACAACAACAACAACAACAGATGAACCCCATTAGTGATCATTCATACTACAACTCAGAAGAGATCAGGATGCAGAAAGAGAACAAACTCAGTAAATATTGATTTATTTTTATAGGTCGTAACTGCTCATTATTGGCTTCTTCTGCATAGTTGAAATTTTTACAAGCTTTTTATTGCAATAGAAAACAGCTATATCCTTTTTTAATTTGATTTGAATGATTAGCTATTCTTCTTCTTCTTCTTCTTCTTCTTCTTCTCATTCTTATTCTTTTCATTCTCATTCTCATTCTCATTCACATTCTTATTCTTATTCTTATTAAAATTATTAGTAGTAGCTTTATTACTATTATTATTGCTATATTTATATAATGCTATAAGCATTTTTTTCAAGCTTTCGACACGTTTGTAACTCCGTGGAGCTCGGCATTTCAAAGCCGAAGAAAAACTTAACGAGACATTAAGGCAAAGAAAGTGGCTTTCGACTGCCGTTCATTTCATTTGAATAGCACTTCGAAAGAAACAGTTGTTTCTTTTTGTTGGTGCTACCAACTATCGGTTGTATTGGTTGTAACTATTTGGCACAATAGTTTTTATTTTATTAACACTCACTCTTGAAAATGGCTTTTTTTCTGCACCCTTCCTTGTACGATAGTGTAGGGGCTGTAACAATCCCCACCCTCATAATTTAACCAATAGTTATATTGATTGGCTTGAAGCTTTTCATGCAAAGTTAAGTTTGGCGAAAACTGTTATTTAATATATAGTTAAATCTTGTTGCAAATAGTTTTTCATTATTTTTTCAATTTATTGATGCCGTTACGTTTTGGGCCTAAATAATCCAAAATTAGAAAATACATCAATTACTTACTAGTTATGTTTAGTTCTAATTTGAGCATGTTAGTAATATTGTATTTTAAACACGATGCTAAATAATGTTTATTCCATTTCATAGGCCAGACGAGAGACGTCTCTGACGATATCTACTCATATGCAGCGCCTGACAATTTGTTTTCAGCTGCTATCAAGAATAAACATGTGCAGCATAATCCAATCTACGAAACATCAGAAGATTTTGAACCCAAACATGAAAATATTGGTTGTGATACTTTGCAGCATATGGAATGGAATCCTATTTACTCGTCAGTTTCAGATGAGACTAACTTTCCAAAACAGACAACAGATAAAGTAAGTGAAAAACCAGTTCCTGCCAAACGCACCAAAAAGCCAATACTGACACCAGACTCGCTATCCACATTGACTACACATGGAAAATCTTCTACAGTCGAAGATCCCTTGCAGACGGAGCCAGAGTACGATGTGCTTGAAGGACCAGATCCATCAACACCAGATGGTCTGAACCACACATCTTCAAATCCTTACGATGTGGTGTATATCATTGATTCTCGTAAAAAATCGGAAGGGGAAGGGTCGCCTGTTTATGATGTCATATGGAGCTCCAACAATAAACCTCAATCTGATAAAAGAAATAAACAGGAGCCTTAAAAGACACTGACGGGAAAAGCAGTCGTTGACACACCTGATTTATATGATAAGTTGTGGCTATCTGGAACCGATAATGATCAGTGGCAACAGAGAAATGTTGAAGGCAGTAGTAGCTATGACAATACATACGGCATTGTTGGTAACAGCACTGCTTAAACACTCAAACTTAGAAATAAAACGAAACTTTGAAGAAACCTGAAGCTTAAAAACATTTGCAAACTTTTTGGCTATGTCTGCAGGTGATGGAGTAAAACAATCCGAGTTATTTTAACTCTATGTGGCCCGGAAGGGGGGAAGGGGGAGGGGGGGGAAGACAGTGCCCGCGCCAACTTCAAACCACTATAGTTCAGCCACCGTCGTACATCAGGCAACGATATTTGGTGACTTTTCCCAACATTTATAAGGGATTATTTTGACGTGGTGTTTTTGCCCTATATAATTAAACCGTTGCCATGGCAACCACTTTTTCAATAGCATGTCGGGAAAGTTTTTCACAGTTCTTCTCAAAAAAAATGTTCTCATTGTTTTTGCATTAGAGTTATAAATTTATAAGTTATTTATACATTTTCAATAACTTCAAATATATTTTGTCCTTTTTTGGTGATTTATGGAACTCTTCAAAAAATCCAAAATGGCGACCTGTGACGTCATATAACGTCAAACAAGGTTAATTAAATAATTAATCATCTGGTAATGCTCTAATATTAGTATACCAAGTTTGGTTGGTATACCTTAAATATTTCTTGAGAAAGGTGGTAACTTTAAACCTAGTTGAATCCTAAAAAAAAAATTAATTAAAGTACTGATCCTTTTTTTAGAAGGTGTATATAAATGGCTGAACATTAATACGGCCCACATATTTTGAAATCAGTTTTGTTTAAGTTAATCTCTTTATTAATCTACATGTTTATGGTTTAATAGAACACGTTTCGCGGCCAACAGAAACCACGAACTCCCTAAAGCCTGCCGCACATGCACACCTTTGCGACAACATGCGATTTTTAACGCAAGCAATCAAAATTGCTACTAATCTCACCTTGATTTCACCGTGTGCGGTGGCCTGCAATGCGACATTTAACGCCTGAAACAAAAAGTGCATCTGTCAAACCTGTTTGATTTTTTTCTTATGGGTTCCCGCGTAATCGCTCCTTCTTGCAAAGTGTATATTCAGCACGCGACAACATACGACTCCGTGACATGTTTGAAACGTCCAATGAGATGACGACTTGGCAATCACGTGTCCAAGGGTTTGGAATCAAGATGGCGGCAATAACCACAGCATGACAAGTTACAGCCACCATATTGAATCTCAATTGATCGAAATTGCTTGATGTCGCTTGTGTGTGCGGCTCCCGGCCACAAAAACGAAAAACATGCAATTTTGATTACATGAAATGAAACTCGCATGATGTCGCGAAGATGTGCAGCAGGCTCAACCATTTCCTTTCAAATTCTCACAGCAAAAAGGAATCCCCTAATCAACACATTTTTTGTGTTTAATTTAGAAGCATTATCCCTATTTGCTCCTGAAGACATCATTGCTCTATGCGAGTGATTTTGTTGGTAAAATATGGAAGCTGTAACAAAAACAGTTACCATATTATCAAACACGATCGGCAAAAATTTGGGTTCACGAAACATAATCAGGTATCCTAACATTTTATAATAGAATTCAGAACGTATTCCATAAAAATAGTTCAACGGGTGGTTATTTTAAGTTTAATATACCTCTCTTAATACATTTTTCATGCTGAAAGAAACGTAGTGGTGGCACATCAAGGGTATTGTAAGTTTACAAAATGTTTGAGGGAGCAGAAGCAAGATAATTATAATGGTTCGAATCAGTTGCTGTGATTACTTGTGTATATAATGCTTTTGTTTTATACCTCTCAACAAAAGAAAAACTTAACGTATTCTAATAAATACATGTGAAATAACAATCTACTAATAATTGTTTTTTACCAAATCAAATAACACACTGAACTTGCTCTGCAAATATACATGTACATGTCAAACCTCATCGATATGTCATTATAATATAAGGAAGCCTTATTCAAATGGGGTAGCAACTTCGTATATCAATACCAATATATTTTTACCTGTACCGTCCTAGGCGATCATATTTTTACTTCAAGATGGCGGACTGTCACGGTTAAATACTCTTTGAGTGGTGCGTTAAAAAAACTGAAATTTTACAAAGAATGTACATTTTGCCACCCAGCTATTTTGCGTTTTTTAAAAACGATATCTGTTTAGAAACTACCAGTTGAAACCTGAAAATTCCATCGATTATTACGTTACAAAAGCTTTTCCCATTTTGAACTCAATTCCTATGTAGCATGATTTTTTCTCTACGTAAAGTGGCATGCTAATGAAGCAGAATGCATACAATGACATCAGAGGAGAGTAGTAAATAATTTACGAAAAAATCTGAAGGCACTGGCAATTTTCCTTAGTTTCAAAAACATAAGGAAACAGTACTTTTTGGTAAGCCTAAGTGCATGATAAAAAAAAAAATTCCTCAGAGCTTTTTACACAGCGTCCTTTCCGCACTTCCCTTGCAAAATTCTGCTTACATACAAAATTAAACAATTTGTTTATATTAAAAAAATTAAAACCATATTCCAAAATGTGCACACGCCTTTATGTAGACAAAATACTCACACAATATCAGTATCGTTTCAAGGTAAAAAATCATTCAATTATCTCAATGATGTTTTGTTAGCTCTGCTTCCCTGTCTTTGTTTAAAACAGACTAAAACTTACTTCTACAACAAATATTGAATGAACATGCATCTGAACATGCTTTTGCTACCGTAGTTCAATCTTACTTAGTCTCTTACGACAACCTTTGTTATACTAGAAAGGAAGCCTAAACTAACAGCAACCTAATAGTTTCACTATAGGGTTCCTCGCCACCATGTAATCTGAAATAAAATCTGTTCTTCTATGCTAATAAAGTTATTTCGAGGTAAACAAATAAATAGACACTTACATACACATACACATGCATCTCCTGTCTATTGAAATAGTTTGGCGCTTTGGAACGTTGGACTACTAGTTTATCAATGATAAGCGATACAGTTTAAAGCTATTGACAAAAATATTTGTTCAATTAATGCGGGTGTTTTATCGAGGTGCTGTCGAAAAGAAGGAAATTAAAAAGGAATTGATTCTCTGGTTACCTTTTGATAGCTTGTGAAGGTTCAGATTTGAATAAGATTTACTGCTCTGTGAAACCACTCGCGTATTTCCAGATAACGTTTTGGTCTGCGGCAGATATTCGGCAAATTAGTAAGCACTTGAAGCTGTTGTTCATATGCCAGTTTTCATTATGGTTTAGATCACTCTGACGTCAGAAAAATGTGTTAATCTGGGATACATTTTCTAGACCGTGGGAAAATTTAACGTAACTCAAGCGGAAGGTAGAACACCAACAAAAACTGCTTCGAAGACTTTCTTCTCCATTTTTATACTAATAGCTATCAATCAGTCACTTCTCAATATAATTTGTAGCTTAGTTATTGTTTTCATTCTTCATGATATGATAACTGGTTCAAGATATATTTTTTGATCAAAGTATAAACACCATGGAAAGTTTTGTGGACTGTGTTTTATTTGTCGTTTCCTGGCTTCATGCACTTTTTAAAACTGGCATCCGAATTAAATTAAATAAAGGAATTTTCTAACAGTCAAGAAATTGTAATTTTTACGATACTTTTATTTATTTTAAGTGAGGTATGTTTTTAGTCAGTATAACGACTCGAGTTGTCCTTTGGTTGGTCAATTGGAGATGTTTAAACTAATCATCCGAATATACAACAACACTACCGCTTCTAGCAGATGCACCGATTATGTTAACACACTCTATATATGGTGTGTCGGCATTTACTTGTCTTCTTTATCTTTTGGGTTCCGGTGGTTTTATTTTATTGACAATATTAAGACTTATTGTGTAGCTTCTATATTAGATCAGAGTACACACTTTGGATTGAGTTTTACGGCTGCACGCAAAGTTTTGAAAATAGCAATTCCCTTGCAGTATAACACATTTTCGTTAAAATTCTCGACACAAATGTTAAAACATTGTTTGAAATTATTTTGTATCAGAATTTAGACAGTGGTTGATAAACTCAACCTAAACTTCGCTTTAAGTTGCTTATTGTTCTTGAGGTTATAAATGGATTGTAAGCGATTTTATGTTTGTGGATTCCTGTTGGTCATTTTTATCAAGCCTAGAGTGGTGTTTACGGGTAAGTTGTTAATACAATTGTTTATTTATACTGTAACTTTGGCCTCAATCAAGTTGGTGTAGAAAAGCAAAAGAAACTACTAAAAATTTGACTTAAACAGCAGCTAGTCGCATAATATAAATATCCTTGTAAGAATCTTGTTTATATTTATGATGAAAATACAATAACCTAATTCTTCCTGTTTCTATTCTATTATTTGGTATGTCTGTGTTAATTGAAGCAGTTCAGTTTATAAGAATTGCCGAATACATGCAACAAAAAAGCGTTTTCATAAAAACTACATGTTCTGTAGTTATTTTAGAACATATTTTACATACCCTGACTACGTATTTAAAATTATAGTCCAGATACTCTGTTAGTATATAATCACTACTTGTACACAGTTACATTAATATAAACTCTATACTAACATATTTTAAAGATAACACTACATGCGAATCGGTGACGTAGTGGTCGAGCGGTTAGCGTGGCTGACTCGTAACGTTAAGGTCGTGAGTTAGAACTCTGTCCTGACCACTGCGTTGTGTCCTTGAGCAAGGCACTTTACTCGACTTACTCCAGTCGACTCAGCTGTATAAATGAGTACCAGCTTCTGCTGGGGGCTAACCTGCAATGGATTAGTCTCCTGTCCAGGGGGAGTCGCAGACTCTCATCCGCTTAACACTACGGAAACCGGAGATAAGCGCCGGCCTTATGAGCCACTTGGCTCGGGAAAAGATTTAGCTTTTTTAGCTACGTGCGATAATACATATATATATAGTTAATATTACAGACTTTCTGTTTGTATATGTTTTACATATTATCATTACATATTTGCGGTTATAGCATAGAATCTCTGCTCATACATATTTTGAATATTATCTCTACTTATACGGTTATTGTATAAAACCTCTGTAAATATTTCACATAATATCGCTACTAGACTTTTCTTTAATAAATAAGTTGTAAATAGTGCTGAATTCATTTAATGTTGTTTCCGTTGTTTTTCTTATCTTACTATACAATTAGGTTGTTTTGAGCCATTGGGGTTGCAGAACAAACTCATACCAGACTCAGCTATTGACTCTTCAACTGCGTTCAACTCCTCCACTGCTTCATCAAGGCTGAATCAAGCAGGAAGTTGGACCGCCCGACTCCAAAATAAACAACAATGGCTGCAGGTGGATTTGGGGAGGCTTGTGAATATCACGCAGGTCGCGACTCAGGGAAGAGCAGATAGTGACGAATGGGTGACGAATTATTTACTGTCTTTTAGTCGTGACGGGATCCACTACACAGAGTATGAGAACGGCAAGGTATTGTATTGACATAAATTGCAAAAGTAATAATTTGTATATAAAATGATAACGAAACTATATAAAAACAAAAATATTCGATCATTAGGTCATCAAAGGTTATTTAATCTGATATGTATCCTTTGTTTCAGTTTCTCATATTATTTTATAAACTTGAAAATGTATTAACATTTCATACACAAGAGAAAAATAATTGGATCGACTCCAATACTTTTTATAAGACAAACTGGATGGCTGGAGGGGGGTTGAAAATCAAACGATCGGGTATCGATTCAAAAGGTCTACGTCAAACTGTTCGTGAGTTGAGCTAAAAACAAAAATAAATATTTATCATGTAACTGCATTTGACTGTGTTTTATTATTTATTATCATGCTGCAGTTTCTGGTCCAAATGAGCTAAATCTTGTTTTCAACCAGGTGAACTTAATTACTTTCTGTTTGTATATATTTTAGATATTATCATTCCATATCATACCTTGTTGATCAAAACACATAATTATGTTTGAATGATTTATGATTCGTATTTGTTGAACATGAAGTTGCTATAGTGAAAGATTATTAAGATAAAATAGCATCTGATTTACTGTCCTTGAGACGTAAGCATTCCTTAAAAGTTGACTCAAATACGATGTATTTGCGTGCCCTAAACTGTTTGTTCACTGAAAAATTTAGATTTTAAACCGATCATGGAAAAGTCATACAAGGTCATTCCACCGTGTTTTTTGGGCTATTTAACTAAATTCAAAGTTGGCGAATATTGACTGGTAGTAAAGAAAAGTAGTAATCTTGTATCCTTACAGTTTGTCTTGATTAATTCTTTGCGTTTTTTGGTCTCATATTATCTAAAGTTTTTTTCCGCGAACACGGATCGAAACACCGTCCAAGTTCACCGACTAAGCCCCATTTTAAGAGCAAGGTATATCCGCTTCAAGCCACAGACCTGGTATGGAAATATTTCAATGAGAGCTGAAGTTTATGGTTGTCGTGATGGTAAGAAAAATTTTATTACATCATGAGACGAGTGTAATAATGTCATTGATTAAAAATGTAAACCTGAAAACGGGAATGATTGTAAGTAAGTAAGTAAGTAAGTAAGTAAGTGTGGTGGTCGACTTTAACCCCAATTGCAGCCAGAGCGCTAGCTGAATTTCTAGGGCTTTACAATGTTGTTGGGGGACTTTGAAGACGGGACTGCATTTTAAAGGCGCAAATTGCTGCCGCGCAGTTTACAATATTTCTGAGGATAAATGCCCCCTGCGACACACAACGGGACAGACTACAACACCGGGTCGCAACCTTACTTTTATTGACAAGTGTTTGGGTTCTTTTAAGTCCCCCGCTAGGATGACGAGAGACTAGACCAACAGCTTAACGCCCCTGTCCGCGGACGGTGTGGCGAAATGAAGGCCGCACAAATATTCAGCCCTCAGAAGGCCAGGGATTGAACCCGGGGCCTCCCGCTTGGCAGTCAGAGATCCAAGCTCACACACACGATCGAGCTTTTGGGGAACTCTTGGGAAAAGTTGACAAAGAGATTATACGTACTTATATCTCACAGCGGTAGTTTTTATGTTATTACTCAATTTGTTGTCATTGTTGTTAAAATTGTCATCGTTGTTTCTGTTGCCATTACCAAACCAATACCAATACCATAGACGAGGTCGCGTTTTCTTTAAATTCTATTACCCAACTGCAATCGAAATACCATTGACACTGCTGAAAAGAGCATGTTAAAATTAGCAAAAGAATTAACTTGAGCTTGCTATCGTTTATCAGAATCGAAGCTATGGCAAAGACACAAATTTGAAGTCAAAAATTTAGAAATATCAAAATTTAGAAAAACCTCGACCTCTATGTGTCTATTACCAATAACAGTACCATTATACCATTACCATTATACCATTTCCATTACACCATTACCATTATACCATTACCATTATACCATTACCATTATACCACTACCATTATACCATTACCATTATACCACTACCATTATACCATTACCATTATACCATTAAAATTATATCATTACCATTATACCATTACAATTATATCATTACCATTATACCAT
>JANRMR010190867.1:0-10699 GCA_025434825.1 Bergia sp. 'catenularis'
CCTCCCACTCCCTCCTCCTCCCCCTTTTTATTTTCCTCCTCTCAATACGCCATTTTTCAAATGCAAATTTTTACTCGTTGCAGTCCGCTGTGGGGGCAAAACGTCAAATTTGTTGAGTTAATGAGACAAAATGTGGCCGAGCAACACCATTTAGTCCCCTTAGAGACCTGATACGAGCAAAAATTTGGATTAGAAAAACAGTGTACGTTTCGGTGCCTTTGGAGAAACACCAGTATTTGGGAGGGAAGTTAATTTAACTCCTCCCCCCCCCTCGCCCATGATTTTCAAAGTGCGCTTTGCGTTCCCCCTAACATTTGGTTTGAGTGGTAACTTATCGTTTAACTTAAATTTAAGTAGATTCACGTGCTTATAAATTTGTTGCTACAAACATAAACAGCAACGTTACTACAGAAAATCACGTTTTTAATAGGGACTAAAACCAGTTTTTGTCAGAAACATAAGATGTACCAACAAAAAAAATAAAACTAATTATAAACAGACATGTTTTCCGTGTACAAAGATCCTCTGTTTTTTCAATATTAAATACAAATGGACCACTATTGAGAAAACGCTCACAGTAATTTTAGAAAGGTACAAGAGAGGTAGAAAATTGAATTAGATATATAGAATATATATATAGAATTTAAATTCTTTGAAAAAGAATCCCAAAGTTCCAGTGCCTTACAAAAACAACAACACCTCCCCCCCCCATCCTCCACCAAATTTAAAGAGATAATGATCTTGGGGCAATACAGTTAACGATAAAACGCAAACACAGCGTTATCTCTATCATATTTGTCTACTGGGTGCTGCCGTAAACTCCCACCATTGAAACATGTACACGCAGCAGGGGTAGGCTGGTATCTCAAAACTGAAAAGGAGATGAAAGGGTAAAAAAATTGATAGAACATCACAAAAATGGCAAATCAGTGTCCATTAATTTTACCGAATATTGTTGATTCTTTTGCGGTTTAGCCCCCTTTTTTGTTGCTGAAGTGTCAAGAAATATGATTTTTTTTTTCCAACGGCACCACAACAATAAAATGAAACCAGCACTGAATCAGTTAAAAAATACTGACTCATTCTGGTTCCTCATTAATCCATTCACCCTTAGACACCCAAGGGGTCGACAGAGACGATAGTCGAGAAGAAAAGGCGAAAGGTTCACGAGGGGAAAAGGGAAAAGAGAAGGGAACCCTTCCCTCTTTCCTTTTCTCCCTACCTTTACCTCCATATGCCTCCACTCTTCCTTCTTCTTTTTACCTCCCCCTTCCCTCTCCCTTACTCGTCACGCCCTTGGCTTGCGATTGATTGTGTGTAAATGGTGGTAAGGTGAGTCAGTTGGTTACATCACACACTGCCAGTTTTGAGGTCCCGGGTTTAATCCTTGGCCTCCGCCGAGGATTGAATATTTCGGTGACTTCTTTCCGCCAAATTTGATTTATCTTTCCTTTCTTTCCGAGATCGGTAAAACGAGTACTAGCATGCTGAGAAGTAGAGTATCATTCTTTCTAAAGTGCATTTGAGTATACTTACATGGAAAATGCGTTATATAAATACAACACTTTTGACTGTGTGACAAAGTTGGGAACTTCATACATATATAACCACTGATCTACCAGCTTAGTTACTTAGTCAACTAGGAAGAGTGTATGGGTTACAAAGTTTAGTTGCCCGTCACACCGCTGTGACCAAGAGACCGCAGGATTTTATGCACTTTTCTGTTTGAGGTACGCAGCTATATCATCAATGTTATCCGGTTTTTAATTTCCTGCAGCAACAGCTTGCATTTGTTCGAAAACCCACAACTTTCTCTGTTCTTGGTATGCACTATTGCGCCAGAACAACATTTTTGAAATAGCTGTATATACTAAGTTATGACCTCTCCGATACTAGTCGTTCTTTCTTTTCTTTTATATGCCTGATAATCAGTACACGAGTACATGTCCTATGAAATTTAACAAACCATTAAAACTTTTACTGTCAAAATCTCGCTTAGTGCAATGAACCAAGCACATGCACGCATACAAGACTAAATACCAGAAAAAGGGGCTCTGGGGCCTCCCATAACACACCTATAAAATGACAAAGCATAGGGGGTTTTCCTTTACATGCAAGTTTGGCTAACCGGCAAAAATGATTTGTTTGTGATAGAGCGGCTGCATGAATAAGCGCTGATGACTTAGCACTTATGACCAAAGGCTTTGAATGTCAACATACCAGGAAAGCTTTTAGTGCTGCCAACGACACTTGTTGGGGTTGCCAAAAACGTCTTTCACTACAAAATCTCTTGCACTACAGTGTATAACAGAAACGTGACTGATATTTTTTAAAACATTAAACGTCTCAGAACCATTGTAAGCAGGTAACACACAGACGTACGAATGTTATGTGTAATCATAAATCCTTCATTGTAGATTCTTCCTGGCCCTCGTGGATACTTTATGATGTCAGAAAAGAAATCTGATTGATTCACAATTAACGAAAGAGGGTTGAAATAAACTTTAATCAGCATAAAACAAGAGTTTGCCAGTAAACAAGTTACAATATCTAATTAGGACAAAAACTCTGCGAAGAATTTGTGACCTGCCACTAAAAATGAACAGGCTACCTAATGAATACAATTTTAACACAATTCTTTATAGTGTTCGTTAATAAATTCCAGGGAATTCAACGATTCTTTGTCAGAAAAGTATGAATATTGCACGTACACTTTGTTTAGCTTGTGTTGTTTTTCTCCTCAAATTTGGATCTCGTTCAATTTCACTGATAACTGTAAGCGATCTTCTCTTTCCGATTCAGACGTGAATACCAAGTACCTATAAGAATAATCCTTTCAAACTTAAAATTAACTAAAGTAATATTAAGAAGCCGTCCACGAGAGAACCATGTAGGAGGGGTAAAGCGGGGGCCACGGATTTAGCTCGTCTTTTGCGTACAGTTATACCTTGGTGCTCTATTGTCAAATACGGTGTTAGTTTGGTTCAAGCCTTCTTTCCTTTGTTCTCCCAGGGGGTGCCCTCGGGAGCTATTTTTGCCGTGATTTCACATGGAGATTGTGGCAATGTTTAGGTGCGCTTGTCCCTCAGCTTTTGCAACACAAATCTAAAACGATCAACCAGCTGGATTGTTTAGGAATTGGGTTTCATAAGTGTACAAGATTGTAGCTATATGTTTTCTAGATTATTTTGGGCCACCTTTGACGGCAATTTGCCCATTTTCAAACACTTGCAAAAGTGTGCATTTTCAAATACCAATAGAAAAACCTAATCAGAAGGCTGAGCTTGTCCAGAATGTGCTACAAGGTTGTACGTATTATAACCGCAGCTATTTAAAAGCTTAAAGCATTTTTTCAACTAGCCCTTGAAGTGACGTTTCGATCGCAAATCATTCGAGTTTGATATATGAATAGGCAACATCGCACATAAAGTTGTTGCAGCCGAAACAGCAAGAAAGCACCAATTAACTGTTGCAGTGCCTACCTTGTTGCTGATAACGCCCTTGGTTCAGAGTTTTGAAGCTGCAATGTCGACTTAATTAAAAGTTTTCTCCTTTTTAGCAAACAACTTGCCAAATTACTCGGCAAAATCGCGAGTTAGTAGTACAGATTCGAGGTCATAGTTCAAAGTTGTCGGCTTAATGTAAAAGGTTTCATACGTGACGAGCGAGCGACAAAATATGCAACGGTTACGGATAAAGAAGTAAGCATTACGCATATCCAACCTAACTTTTACGGCACATTGCGTTTTTGTGCTCAAATCATAATATCCAAGGTTTTGGCTACAGTATATAAGCAATGGGTGGGAAAATAATTTTGTTTGGAGATTCTTAGGTTTTCGTACCTGTATCTTTTTTGCCTTTTGACCAGTTGACACTAATTGAAGGACGTATCTTGTTATTCGTGTAGAAACTAAAATAAAAAGTAAATGTTCAGTTGTTATACTCCGATTTCATTTTGCACACCTGGCAAAATAATATGCCTGAAAATGTTAACTGATACGATGTAATCGCTGGGCATTTGCCCTTGACAAGTTACTTTTAGATATATTTTGCGTATAATCAAAATCTCAAAACAATATTAAATGTAAAGAGTTCTCTTCCTCAAATTTAGACCAATTTAGAGAAGAAAAATTTATATTGACGTCCTCCGCTGGGAACTCCAGTGCTAACTGTTTACGCAAAAATGGTGAATGAGTAAAAGTAAGAATGAACAAGCAATAACATAGGAAATGGGGACTAGCTAGTGGTGTGTAATGACCGGGATAGTATAGGAGAAAGAAACAAACAGTCAGAAACTAAGGTCACACAAGAACATATGAGAAAATAAAGTTGCATCCAAATGTTTAAGAAAAAATACGCTTTTCTTTTTAAAAATGTTGTTAGTTGTAGGTTTTTCGTTTCGACGTTGATTATTCTCTATTTTTTATCTTTTTTCTAAGAAACTGTATCCATTATTGTAAAAAGTGTCCTTGAATGCCTTCAGATTAGGGCATTTGAATTATTCCCCTTTTATTATTATTTATTTCATTTATTATGAAGAATTTGAAATTACTTTGCATTACAAAATTTGCAAAATAACCTCACTTGCTTGTTTGCCACTAAAAGAAGAAACAAGCACACAAAATCAATTTAAAAAATCTAATTGTTTTTCATTTTTCGTTACTCTTTTACATTTTGAAGATAACATGTGTATGAAGTGAAAAAAGTAAGATTATTGAATTTACTGTTTTCATCCCATATGATATAACTAGTGTGCAGTTTTAAGCACCATTGTTGTTAATTTTGGATCTTCATTAGAGGCTGCATGTATTATAAAATAATTTTGAGAGCTCGAGAAGTTTGTAACCAGTCTGTAAACAATCCATCCATCGCCTCTTCGATGCTCATGCTTAACAGTTTTAACATTAGGGACTGGTTAAATTCCGGTGGGCTACTATATATTGGGGGGGTGCTCACAAAATTCTGAGCCCAGTTTTACCGGGGGGGGGCGTAAATTTTTGAACGGACTTAATTTGGGGGGAAGTTACAATTTTTCGGACACGGTTTAGTGACATAGCCAGCATGCAATATAAAGTCAAATTAAATACCCAATCTACTTATTGAATGGAAAACAGATTTTCTATGACAATGTTCTCAAAGTGCTCAAAATCTAACACCCGGGAATCTAAACTTTCAAAATTTTATGAAGGATTTGCGTACCCTAATATCCCTTCTTGAACACTGTCACTTTAGAAATAAATTTACGAAAACACACTTCATTTCAACACGATATTTTAATTTTAATATCATAATATTTAATATTGCAATTAAATATACATAGGATGTCAGTAACTCTTTTTAGAAAGAGCTGTTGTCGGACATATAACGGACTACCTGTTCTTGAACCCTATAAGCCTAACTATTCAAAACAAGACAATCAGATATGTTTTTCAAATCTCCGTTTTAGACACTGAACAATACTGAAAAAGTCTACAATAAACTGGTCAAATGTCAACATTGACTTCATTCGTCATTGACTTCATTTCAAAATATCCTTTATATATAACGATGACCAGTAAAATTCTAAGTATAAAAACAGCAAATTAAAAACATTGGGATCATAAGGGGCAACCCATCTGAATTCGTTGTGGAGGGTAGAAAAATTATTTTCGCACACGCTTTTTACTAAAATTTAGGCAGCAAAATTATTTTCTTACTTTCCCATACATTTACCTTAAAATTCTGGAAAATACGAGGCATGCAAACATTTCCGTCTTGGTCGATTGCGCAATGTTTGTTTATATTTTTCCACCCCCCACCCCCAAACAAAAGTGATTGAATAATTAAAAGTGAAGTGTACTGTATGACTGAAAATAATTATCAATCAGACCTCAGTTTTCGTCAGAGATAGGTTTTTCATATGGCGCAAAGTCTGTTTTCCCAATAAGAGCCAACTGTTTCTTCTTCTTCTGAGTTGCTTCCGGCATTTGCTTCAGCAGCAGCTACTCCCGTCTCCTCTTCCATTCCCCATAAGATCGATGTTTATTAGCGATGACGACTTCATTGTTAAAGTGGCTCGTTAAGATCTGTTGCATGTGGAGTCACGATAAAACTTGGATCTAGTATTTGATATTTTTTAAATTGCAAATGTGTGTTTAACCATAGTTAAAATCCCACTCTTAATGAAATAAATCCCCACTCCAAATATTTCAACGGCTACGTGTACCATGGAAAATAAGGTGGCTTTTGTATTAGAAATTCAGTTTATTGGTCATGAATTTTCCCGCATTTGCGTTGGTGTTGGAGAGGGTGGGGGGTAGAGGGGCGGGGGCTATATTTTTTTTGGTCTCGAGTTTTGGGGGGATTATATTTTTTGACCGATTCAAGAGAGGGGATAGGGGCACAATTTTTTTCCTCTACTGTACTAGAAAGTGTTTGCGACATATAGTTTTTGCATATTTCGAATACGTAAATTAAATCGCAATTATTTTGTATTAAATAAAAAGAAAAAAAAAGAAATTGCAGACATTTGAGTGCAGCTCCATTTGATGTCAAAAGTTATTGTTGTTTCATCATCATCTGGTCAAGCTTGCTCGAACCCCTCCCCCCGGCTCTGCCTCTCCAACAGTCTCTATCCAAAATTGCCTTAGGAAGCTCCTCTTAAAGGTAGCCCGTGTCGTCCTACCATTTCTCTTTAAGGTTTGCGCGGGGCGACCTACAGAGGTTGCGCCGTGTTTGGGCTGCCATAAGTGGAGGTCACTAACAAGTCGTTCTTTGCTCCGCCAGCAGTGGCCCGCAAACTGCAGTCGATTGTTTAAATCCGATGTTCGCGATGTTTTAGTTAGGCTTCTGTTCATTTATTATGAAAAAAAGAAAGTAACTTGCATTGCTTTTACGTTTTGGTTGAAAAATCTCAATTGAAATATCAAGCTCAGCTGTTTACATTGTTTAAAAGGATTCTTGTTTAAATTTCTGGGGATATAGACTTGCATTAGTTTTTGCTTGATTTGACAGGATCTAGAGGGTGGGCTTGTACGCGGGATTGATTTTGCCTTGAAAACAAGTTGGTTAAAAAATAATTATTAAACATAAAGCAGGCCCGTACTCAGGAAGAGGCGGATGAGGCTTCGATGGGTGTGCACACACTCCCAAGAGACCCGAAAAGGTCCACCTCAGACAGGCCTCTGATCGTTCAAAACGTTTCAAACTTGGTGATAAAGTCCTGGTCAGTATATTGCATAGACAAGTTGAAACAGTTGTGGGTTCGTATCAGTAATTCCTGTTACATATATCCCAAAAACCTCGCTCATTTACTTTTTAATCCTCATTTTGGAAGCGGATTGCGGAAAAAGAAGCACCTTAAAAGCTCAAGACTGCCAGCACATAGAGAATTCTTGTGTTCCGTTGTATAATGAAATTATCGACTGCTTCATGACATGTTTCATGCATGACAGTTTTAGTTTCAGTTCTTAATTGAACTTCACACATTTAAGTCCTGCATTAAATATACACGCTATGTTGTATATGTGTATTACATCTGTTATTGAAAGGTAGTCCCTCAAGAAAATAAAAATGAGTTTTTCCGTTAAAATTTTAAAACAATGTTACGCCAATTTCATAGACTTATTTTCTATCCAACTACCTTCCAAATACAGGAATTACTCTCCCAGACAACTCGAATATTCTAAATTTGCCGGAGGAGCATGCCCCTGGACCCCCTGTCTGGGTAAGCTTCCGAAGCTTGCTGAGAAAACTGTTTTCTAATTTTTTTAATTTTTACTTATCAGTTTCCCTCTGCTTTACTCATTAACTGATTAATGTACAAAGAATGTTTGTTTGTTTGCTTGTTTGCACAGCAATTTACATGTACATTACATTTGGTAAGAAGTTTAACAACCTTACACCAATTTTAGACTCTAATTTTCTATCCACCCTCCAAAATGCAGGATTTTCTCTCTCAGACAGCCTTAATTTTCAACTTTTCCCGGGAGAACAGCCCTTGCCCCCTCTCTACTTCCCCCTACCAGTCCTCTGACACTTGTTCGCACTTATCCACTAAAAGCCTGTGTACGGGCCTGTAATATTCGCCAAGATATATGGCAAAGCCGTTAGTAGCAAAATGTAACCCTTGCAATACATGTTTAACTCAACAAATATTGGTTTAATTTAATTATACCTTAAAAATTTTATTCAATCCATACCTTGAAAATTATATTCAATCCATGCCTTGAAAATTCATTCAATCCATACATTGAAAATTTAATTCAATCCGTACCTTGGGAATTGTATTCAATCCATACCTTGAAAATTTCATTTATTAATCCATACCTTGAAAATTTTATCCAATCCATATCTTGAAAATGTTAGTTAATCCATGCCTTAAAAATCTTTATTCAATCCATAACTTGTAAATTTTATTTAACCCATACCTTGAAAATTTTATTCAATCGATACCTTGAAATTCTTTTATTTTATTCAATCTTCCCGGGCCGAGTGCGACCAATACGGCAATGGTCTCTGCGAGAACACTGGGTGACTTGCTTGTTTTCAAAATGGCGGATGATTTAAAACAGACTTCCCCAAGTTTTTAGAATCCGTTCTACAAAGAGCAGGACACGTTCTAGAAAATGGCAAAAAAGAAATCCAAGGAGATGCTTAAGTACATGCTGAGGTGATAGATCAAAGTATTTCTTTGATTCGAAGGTTACAAGAGATTAGTAACCTGCAACCCGATGACGAGGGCTATTGATTCACTTGCAGAGGCTTTTACGGGTGTTTTGGCATTAGTTCGAAATCACATTGCAGTCGTTGCCGTTACTCCTACCACCCTTGTTAGTTTAACATTAAGTAAAAAAATACAACGAAAAGCAGGGAAGGCCCTGCTTTGACGTTCCTGCAGAGATTCTCGGAGAACTGAGAGTATTTGGATTTAGTTGGACGAAGATTGCCGAAATACTAGCCAACTGGGTGTTTCTAGATGGAACAGTACGGTTTGCAAAACCTCACTGGATTCGATTATTTACTGGACGATGAGTTGGATAAAATATTAAGTGCCTACATTACAGATCACGGTACTGTTACTGGGGACAACTATATTGGAGGCTACTTAAGGTCCCTTGGATTTAGGATTCAGAGGAGGAGAATAAGGGAGAGTATGGCAAGAGTGGACCTCCAAAACACAGCATTAAGGAGGGCGGTGGTAGTTTCTCGTGGAAAATACCAAGTTCCATGGCCAAATTCTCTGTGGCACTTGGATGGCCACCATTCCTTGATACGATGGAAAATGGTCATTCATGGTTGTATCAAGGGCTTCTCCAGACGAGTTATTTTCCCGAGATGTAACTCAAACAATTTAGGAGAAGCTGTTCTTAAACTTTTTCTAGCCGCAGTAGGGAGGGATGGGAATCTTTGGCCTTCAAGAATTCGTATTGACAAAGGTGTTGTAAACGTCCAAGTGTGTGATGTGATGGAACAAGTAAGGGGCCCTGGTAGAGGAAGTTTATAGCTAGTCCATTCACCCATAACCACAGGATTGAGCGATTATGGAGGGATGTTTTTTGATGTGTGTAACGCCCTTTTCTCTTACATTTTTATGCAATGGAGTATTCTGGAATTCTTGATGTAGATAATCCCATTCATCTTTATGTTACATTTAATCTTTATTCAAAGGATCGACAAGGCTTTGATTGAATTTATGGAAGCTTTCAATAACCACAAGGTTTGCACAGAGAAAACGTGACACCATATCAGATGTGGACAAATGGAATGATGCACCCTGACAATCCCCTATCACAATGTCAGATTGATGAAGAACCTAGTGACGTGGCAATGTATGGAAATGATCCTCAGAGCCCATCAACCATTGATAGTGATGTTGTTGAGCCAGTTTACTTGTTTAAAAGTGACGTGCTCAAGTCCTTTGTGCCAGAGAACCTTGAACCCCTCAGTGAATCATCTGAAATGGGAATAAATTTGTACACAGAAGCACTGGAGCTTGTGCTACTTAAAATTGAAGAGCTAAGCAAATGAATTGTATACACTGATTGTACAACAAACCACTGGTCCCCATATCAGATGGGGGTTGATGTCATGTTGTATGGGGACAGCCCACTAGCACATGGGAAACTGGATGACATGCCTGATGACCTGGAATTCTATGATGTTGATCAAGGTGCTCCAACACCTTTTAAAGATAGTGAACGACGACAATGTCGTTATTCCACCTGTCACTCTACCAAACAATGTTCACTTTGTCCAGTCATATGTTCAGGAAAGGATAGATCCACTAGCGCCATCCACAGAAATGGGAATAGACATTTTTGTAATGATCTCTCAGATGATTGAAGAGAAGATTGAAAACTTACTCTCTGCACATCCTTGACACTTATATCAGTATTGGGCAAGTTGCAGGAGTAGGGAGGGGAGGGGGGGGGCTTGGGGTAATAGGAAGCTAGAGGCAACCTCAAGGAATGTCTGTTTTTTGTGTCACATGTATTCAAATTTATTGTCATTTATTTCAGATATTTTCTTCAAACTCGTGTCAAGACATCCAATGAACTGATTTCCATCTTGATCATCTGCACAGGTTAAACAAATATAAAGTAAAAGCCAAGTTCAATTCCATGTTTATTATATCAGTTAATAATTTTGGGAAATACTCATGAATCTTTGTCAAGACCTATCATCATTCTTCCAAAACAAGCTGTCAGGAGAAGAGGTT
>JANRMR010190878.1:0-10698 GCA_025434825.1 Bergia sp. 'catenularis'
TCCCCCGTTTATAAACCCGTCCAAGTTTTATAAGTCCAGGGCTTATAAGCGGCAGTTTACGGGATTGAAAACTGCAATTTACTGTTATTTACTCACCCTATCACCCAATATTTCAAGACTGGTGGAACCTTCTTCTGTTCTGTGCTACTCTCCGGTATCCTGTGGAACAGAACTCCATGCTCTACAACACTATGAACGCTGGATCCACTCGCGAACTTTGACGGCTTCTGGTTCGGCTTTTTCATTTTTAATCTCTAAAAACAAAAATATCTTGTTAAAAGGAACAACTGGACTACCACTTTCTAGCTCTTAAGCACCCAGATCAGGGAGGAAAGGTTGATTACTAGTTTGTAATATTGTTGTAACATCCTATGAATTACCAGACCTGAGTTACACAAGGCCTCGAGGCCTTGACAACCTCTGAATGGATTGCTCTACATACCTGTTTGTAATGTGGTTGAAACATCTTATCAACTACTAGACATGAGTTATGGAAGGCCTTGATTATTTCCGAATGGATTGCTCTACCTAACTGTTTGTAATATGGTTAAAACATCTTATGAACTACCAGACATGAGTTATAGAAGGCCTTGATAACCTCAGAATGGACTGCTCTACCTACCTGTTTGTAATATGGTTGGAACATCCCATGAATTACCAGACATGAGTCTTGATAATCTTGATAATCGAATAGATTGCTCTACCAAACATTTTTTAGTATGGTTGAAACATCCCACAAATTACAGGAAACGAGTTATAGAAGGCTTTGACAACCTCTGAATGGATTGCTCTACCTACCTGGTTGTAATATGGTTGAAACATCCTATGAAATACCAGACATGAGTTCTAGAAGGCCTTGATCGCTTCCGAATGGACTGCTCTACCTAACTCTTTGTAATATCGTTGAAACATTCTTCAAATTACCAAACATGAGTTATAGAAGGCCTTCATCACTTCCGAATGGATTGCTCTACTTACCTCTTTCTAATATGGTTGAAACATTCTTCAAATTATCAGACATGAGCTATGGAAGGCCTTGATAACCTCCGAATGGACGGCTCTACCTACCTGTTTGTAATATGGTTGAAACATCCTACGAATTACCAGACATGAGTTATGGAAGGCCTTGATCACTTCCGAATGAACTGCTCCTCCAATGGCCACATTCTCACTTGCAGTAGGGCACACGATAACCCCGTGCAATGAATCGAAACTCACATACTGGAACAAGGTGTTGTCCATACCACTTGTCAACCTTGAATCCAATACACAAATTAAAGTCTTTGTATTTCGTAGTTTACATAAATATGAACTTTATGAGGAAGACAAGTTTTGCCATGATCACAAACAAACAAATGGGATTTTGAGTTCTTTGGCAAAATCTTGACACACAGGCAGCTAGAAACTGTGATGCAGATTTGTATTAAAGGTTAAGAGTTGTGACATTTGAAAGGGCAGTTATTTGTTTTCAGAGAATCAAATAAAGTGTTAAAGCGTTCAACATAAAAAATGCTTGCACGTGACTGGAATGGCGTATTCTGATTGGCAATCACCAGATGAGAACAAGGTGAAAAGTCTCGACAAAATCAACAAATTTCTACATCTAACTTGAAATGCACATCTTTGTCATCACACTGTGAAGTTCTTTTGCGCATGGTTAAAAATCACAAACTTGCAACGATTTAACTTTGACTCTTTCTTACCCATTCAAACAAATAGCTACTGTAAAAATCGAAAACAATATTCAAGTATGTCAATTAAGAAAAAAAACACTAGTTCACTTTCAAAATTAACACTTGGTTTACATACTTTGATGTGTGAAGCTGCGTTATATCACCAACACTATCACATACGCTCTTCCTCAATGCCCCAGCTGAAGTTAGTGATGGGATGGATTTGTAAGATTTTAATTTTCCCTTGGTACCAAAGCTACCGACACTACCGGAGCTGTCTGAACCTTTGCGTCGGAGAGGGGATTGGAAACTACCACTGTCAGATGAATCAACTTCATCACCTGCAAATTTAGAAAATGTTTGTTTGCCTAACGTAAGTAACATTTTACACGAGAACATAAACTGTACACACGACATCTAACAGAACCAGCCACGATCTGCTTATCAAGAAAACGTTTATTTGCTACATTAACAATTTTTTATACAAGAACATGAACTGCCCACACGAATGATCGACAGAAACAGACAGGACCTGCGCATCAAGAATTGTTTGTTTACACCACTGACAATTCTTATAACAAAAATATGAACTGTGCCCACGAGAAATTTACAGAAACAACTAGAAAGAAACCAACAAGGAAGTTTACAATAGAAGTATTATTAGGGATGGTTCGTCATTTAAGTTAAAGGGGGTGATTAATTTGGGGATTAATAAAAACGGGGTCTCTAGGGTTTTGTATGAAATAAGCTGCCTCGTTTGTTGCAAAAATTTTAGTATCCAAAACTGCAGCTAAGGGAGATAACATTTGTATCATGTCATGCATGAATGACTAGAGGTTATTAGCACTTCGGATAATCTGCGTTGGAGTAGCCAATTACAACGCGCGAAAAGCACTTACCACCGGTTTGGTTTATACTAATAGTACATCTTCACTCAAAAATGGTTGAGGGTCAACTAAAGGTGTGAACGACATGATCATTTCCACTCATAGCAATCACTCTAAATACTGGGCCGATTCCCTACTTACAGTACCTGGCAATCGGAGGCTCTCAAGACTGTTGTACTTCCTGGACTGAGACACATCTGGTGACGCTAAGCTTGATCTACTCTTATCAACTGTAGCGGCAGCAGAGGGACTCAGCATCAGATAATCACTTGATGCAAGCGGCGGCACTGGCACTGATCGTAACCTGTGTGCAGTGCAGAGTAGTGAGAAATCTTCAACATATGGACTGTGGCTAAAAACATAACACTTTTAAAATAAGCAAAATAAATGAAACTGTTGAATACTGAAATTGAAGGTGCAATCGTTTGGGATATTCCTAATATTTTGACCCCGATATAAAACCTGGTTTTCACATGTCGGAAAACTCCCAGACGATCGGCGATATTGCTGTTTTGTCCGAAACCTTCCGACAGAGAATACCAGGCTCTTGCACGACCCCAACCATCGAGAAACTTTTGGATACTTAGGTAAAATAGAAGCGTTTTATATTTTCCTGATCTTTCCCCGCCTGTACCAGACGATCGGGGCCGTTCATGACGTCATGTTTTGATAAATCGATAACGTCTAGGATGTTCTGGAAATAACAAAATTGTCAATCATCTGGGATTTCCCCCAACATACGATAACCGGACTTAAGAATATAATCAAGAATTTTGCTACTTGGAGCAGAACACAATGAACAACAAATAATCTAGCAAAAACTGGAATAATTACCAAATGAACACAAACAAATCTTAGTTGTTCTTAATATTCTTATTTGTTCCCTGAATAAAGGAACGATTAAAACAACAAGTTAAGTTTTTCTCTTCTTATATCAGCAAGTGTTTAACAACAATGCACGTTAAAAATTAAATGGTAGAAGTGTTGGTGTTGCTTAACAGAAATAACAAAAATATTTAAGTTGTGGACTCTGACTTCTCATACAATAACTGCATGCAAGGTCAGGTGAGTAACCTTTTTTGATACATGTACAACAAAGTCGATAACCCAACCTGTAACACAGGGGGTGGGGGCTCACTCCCCCCCCCCCCCCCCCTTCCCCCAAAGACATATTCTAATGCTACTCTGAAACGATCTGAAAGTTCCTGACTTTTCCTAAAACTTTATTTGGAATACGGAAAATTTTAAATCAAATTGGTGATCATACTTCTTTTTTCTAAACGCGTAGTTTAGTACGAGATTTTCATAGATCTAACTGGCCTAAAAACATAATTCAGTGCGCGTTTTATTTCCATAGATCCAACTGGCCTAAAAAACGAAGTTTAGTACACGTTTTTTCAGATATCGGTAATGATGCATGTCAAGATGGCAAAATCAGTGTGACATCAGATAACCTCATAACTAAACTGCCAAAAGATACATTGTGCACAAATTCAAAACCACGTTGCGAACAACCCACCTTGCTTCACAAACAGATGGGATGTCCAGGGCCTCTATCTGTAATAACGAATCTTTAACTTGTTCAATATAATACTGGTCTGGTCCTGGGTAACCCTCCGCCCTAGGTGAACAAAATTGACGCAAATAATAAGCCAAAGTAACTAAAACAGTTGTAACCAGTTTGGCTTTTGGAAAAAAAGCCTAGCGGCGCTATGATTTCAATCTTTTAACAGTGACATTAGTATTTTCCCGGTTTATGTTCTCAAACGTTTTCTTTGTTAAATAGCCATTTATTTTCAAAGCATTTATTAAATCCACGAAGCCGGTGGACATCAACAGCAATGTCTTTGAGGGCTAGGTTCTAATAACGGAGATAACTTCCTGTCTTGCGCGGTGCAAATAAAATAGCGCCCCGACTTCCGCAGTGCAAGCAAAAATAATGTCCTGTCTTGCGCAGTGCAAGCAAAAATAGCAACCTGTCTTAAGCAGTGCAAGCAAAAATAGCATCCCGTCTTGCGCAGTGCCAATCTCGACCCCAGAGCCCCAGTAAAATGGTGACCGCGTGGCTTTGGCGACGAGAATGTCTTGCGCAGTGCAAGCAAAAATGGCGTCTGCCAATGGTGGCCGATGACCCAAAAGCATTACTAGACAGCCCGGCGCTTCAGAGCGCAGGGAAAAACTACAATGCAAGTACTCGGAATGTTTACTGGGGAAGACAAAAATTCGTGTTATTGGTCACTCAACTGTTGACGTATAGCTGTAACTGTTACATCACAATGACTGATTTAATAGACAATCCTGTATCAACAGTTTAAAGTATTTTTTTGAAATCAACAAAGGGCTGCACAGTTTAACTGCAAAACCAACAAAATGAAACAATTTCGCAAGGAACCTCACACAAAAATGCAAAAATCAGCGTGTTTCCAACTTATCTAGAACCTAAATCTTCTATTTAGGTCTTTAATTGAAACACAAAAAATTTTGTTAGCAATTTGCTCTTCAAGATCTATTTCTCACTGCAAATTGTATTGTGTTTGATTTGGGTTCAATCACCTCAACCATAGAACTGAGTTGGAAAACAATAAAGATTTAAAGCCAGAGTTTAAAAAAAAATGCTTTATCTTGATTATTGTGATAAAAACTGATTACTTTTGTGTCCATTTATTTCAGTATCTCTTTAATTAGAATGCAACTTCGAATATGTTTAGCATTTTTTTTGCTTCTCTGTTTTCCTCCTCATTTACAGTCAACGGAAGTGACGTGAATACCATAATCAGAAGAAACTCGTTGTAAATTTCAAAAGTCTAGACGGCAAGTTCAAAAACTTGAATTGAAACTTCAGCCGTCTACTGCCACCTCTCTGTCAAGAAAATGAAAAGGCTCTCACTTGTACTGAAATCATCTTTCGTACCCGATATTTGGGAAAAACATCGTGTTATAACTACTGTGTCTTTCATCGATTTTAAATCTGAGAGTTGGAAAGAAATAAATGATTTTTGAATGAGAGAGATCCGCCGACTTCCCACCGCCTTAAAAATGTTGAAAGAAGTCTTCAAGTTTGGTCTAAAACTTTGCCACAAGGTTGAAAACTACAACAAAGTTCTCACGTCACTTCCGTTGACTACAACGCCTTAATCAAATCCACTTAGTCGATAATATGTTTACTTGGTTTGTCAAGCCCTTTTTGGTTATTACAGGTAGCCAGCAACTATCTCTATCTCAATCATCTCTCTTCAGTACTTTATTTCTTTAATACAACTTTGAGGAGAAAAAAAGGTATGTTGTTGTTTATGACAGCCTTTTAACAAACTGAAAAAGGACATTCATGAAAAATATTGAAATGTCATTGATCAGTAATGACATACGTACTGCCTGTATTAATGTCAGCTTGTTGGAAAATCATCTCAGAGTGTTCATAAAGATTTTTAAAATACTTAAAAGAAACAATATGCTGATGCATAAAACTTGATTCTATGAGTTTTGTATTCTATTTACCAACCCCTTCAGAACGTCCCTGGATAACCTCACACCCTGTAACTCTTTAATACTTGACGTGCCATACTTGCTATCCCCGTTTTGCTAATTTTTAATACTGAAATCAAAGACGTTGTTTTAACCGTTCACAGCTTTTCATTGTTTGAAAGGCTATTCTTTGCTCAACAATTTTTTTCTTTTTGAGTAGTTGTCCTGTAATCCTTCTTTTTTTCTCTAGACGGTCTTTTACACTCAGAACAGTCATAAATTGGGCTCTGACCCTTAAGAACTAGCAGTAGTGACCTTGTGTGCCATCTAAAGATTTCTGAAAGAACTATATTTTTATGCAATCTTTACGATATCTCAACCTTTCAAGTTGTTTCCAATAACGTATGAACACTCACGTCCTAGATGCACCTCCAGCTTCGAGCACAACACAGTACAACCAGTGTTTCTACAAGAAATGAGAAGCAATGAACAAAAATTTGAAATACAGCGTTGAACTTTGGCTCCTTGTGAAAGGTAAACGCAACACAAACTTTCAATTAGAATTGTAAACTTCTTTGAGATACGAACCACTGTAGGTTAAATGGTTATCTTCAAAATTTATTACTGTTAATGTAAATATTGTTTCAATAGAAGTTCAAATGCAAACTGTACCTTGTAGCAAATTTAATGTTACATGTAACTTTGTAAGTGCTATCGTGATTTCTGGTATTATCACTGTTGATGCTTCAGCTGCTACTGCTGTTGTTGTTGACATTATCGTCATAGCGAATGTTGTTAATATTATAGTTACTGTTGCTCTTTATTCTGATCTTCTGTTGTCTTGTGTTGCCACTGTCGCTGTTGTTATCATTGTTGTTGTGATTATTGTTATCGTTGTTATTTCTGTTTCAAATGTTCCAATACTGTTTCTGTCTTACTGCACTACTAAGGGCTGAGGACTTTTAAAGGACAAAGTACAGTTTTCAAGGACTTCTTGTTGCAAAACCATAACTTTTACCACCCTCCTAACTACACTATTTGGGACCAAACAAGTATAAACAGAATTCAAGGGCATTTTGCTAAAACTCAAGGACTTTTCCAGAAAATGAAGCCCTGTGCAAACGCTAGGTATGTTCTGTTTTATTGAGGAAAGCAAGCAATACAAGTGCAAGAAAATGGATTGCTTGAGTCATTACTTATGTGTGCATCGCTCATGAAATGACACTGAAAGGTAACTAGAAGGTGACGTGAAATTTGTTCAGTGTATGACCGTTGCTACTGGTAAGGTAGGTCTGCATTTCAAAAAATATTTAACTTGTGTATACATAAAATTGTTATGGCCATTTATTTCCGTATTCGATGACATCCATTTTAAAAAATAGTAAGACATCACCCAACCCCGCTACTCTCAGTTTCCATGCGGCAGAACAGAAACCTCCTCCCCCCAAAACAGAAACAAACAAAAAAAACTGGGTAGGCAATCGATTCCAGACCATGGTATTGACAGGGTTCCCACTCCTAGCTGAACATGAAATTCAAAGACTTTCCAAGGGCTTTCAGGACCTTTTCAAACAAATTCAAGAACCTCGAGCAGGAATCAAGTTAAACTTGGACGTTTTCCATATTTTGCTGTAATCACTAAACAGTGCCAGTTATTCTGCATCTCGTGTTTTATCATTGACCATCAGTGTCTTCACAAACAAACACGCGCCACTCGGAAAAAAACTGGGTACTTACTTAACCTGATCGTCGATTGATCAAAACTTACACCAAATCACAAATCCCGTTAAGACACAAATTTGCTTTGGGGGTCGAGTTCGTGTGTTTTCAGTCTGTGCATCTATCAGTTTTAAATCAAAGTTTCAAACAAATTGTAATAATTTGCTGGTGCCACATCAAGCAATTCAAGGATTTTCAAGACCTCCAACAATTTTCAAGGACTTTCCAGGCCTGGAATGGAATTTTTTATTCTCAAATTCAAGGACTTTCCAGGATTTTCAAGGACCGAGGGAACCCTGTACTGAGTTTGTGGGACGGGTGCCTGACGATATCTGTCATGAAACAGATTTTAAATCGAGTTTTAAGACCTTCATGTATATAAAAACTGATCGTCTCACAAAAAACATTTGGTGTTTGGCTTGCTGCTTTTCAAAATTAAAGTAAATTTGCTGAGAGAATATATTTCTGAAAAACAAAAGGATAAGAGAACAGACAGTAGGTTGAATATTTTGTTGAAGTGTGGACATATCTAAGCTGTTTCCTTGTAACAACGTTCGTGGACTAAATGAACACAATGCTTTCTACAGCTCATGGAATAAACATGAAACAAATCCATTTAACAACAGAACATTATACTACCTGACCAATGATCAGCAAAAACCATCTGCCCTTGGTCTCCTTGTACTCCGCTGCTCTGCGGCGTTCAACTCCCTGTCTTCGGGTTAGAAATACCTAAATAACAACAATAAGATTAGTATAATCATAAAAACTCTGAATTTAACCACCATTTCAAATGTTCCATTTGACAATACTGAAACAACACAGATATATGCCGGCAGACATGAAGAATATAGCAATTTTGTCAACGTCATTTGCAGTAACTAACAAACTAAAAATAAATCATTTACTTGATAAACGTACCGAATGTATCCTATTTAAGAAATATTCGATTCTGCGTTGTTCTATACGAGTGTTAGATCACTTTAACAATAATTTTATATATGTTATAAAAATGAATATGATCCAAAACAATCCGTTTACAAGTTTTAAAAACGGCATGAAACTACATGTATCTTGAATGTTTTCACCACAACAGACCAGACAGTCACTAAAAGAAAAAGATGCGCCTACAATGACCTGAACTCATCTTACTTTTGATAAAAAGTAAAACCACAAGATGGAACACTTGTCCCTACCACACGAGATTATAACTCCAGAATACTTTTCAGAGGTCATTGAAAATTGCAAGTTTTCTAGAAGAAACCTTTGCCACGACAAACGTCTTACAGTAAGATAAAAATTCCCTGACAAAATAGGGTTTCCTTGATCCAAATCAAAGTTATCTGAAAATCCCCTGACTTTCAAAAAAATTCGACTAACTTTTCCCTGACCGTGAGAATTCTGCTATTCAAATAAAAGCAATCATTTATGGACAAAATTTTTGATAAATCTTAAACTTAAGGTAAGAGGGAATAAAAGAACGTTAATTTACAAGTACATGTCAGCAGTCACATCAACGCGATTCCACCAACCTCTCTCCATATGACCAACTGTCCCACGCGATGTTCCTCGCTCATGGCCAGTAGACAATAATATTTACAATATAATGCTATATCAATCAGATCCTCTGTGAGAAGATGGTTGGCGACAAGATGACCCTGGTGGTGACATTACTGTTAGCTGATAAAATGGACATGATTCTGTTAACTTTCAGGCTTCATACTCTCTTAACCTTTTGAAATTCTACAACTTTCTATGACTTCTTCCATGACCTTTAGCAGTTTTTTGGTAACCTAATTTTGACAATAATTTTCTTGGCGATAGCAAACACTTTTCTCAACTTGTCAAGTTTTTCTCAATACGATAACCACGTACATGTACAACGTAAAAAATAAATAAAGGTGTTAATTTATCTATGAGTTTAATCTCATGCCAATCTAGTTTCCATTAAAAGAACTAACTTATGTTTCCATACAGTAATTTTCATTTTCCATATTAGCTTTCCATGACCCAAATCAAAATTCAATAGTTTCCTGGCCTACAGAACAAGTTTTTCTCAACTTATCTACTCCCATTTCCGACGTTTACATGTTACACGGCCATTATCAGTATGTAATTCACAAAAGCTAAGAAATGTAAACACTAAAAAATAATGTTAAACTGATAAAAGATCTTAACTCACACTTGATTAAAAAATTAACATGTTGTAAGCAGTTTTATCGTACTGATGTTCAATGTGCAGTTCAGATTTTGGTTTTGATTGACTGAGATATATCTAACAAGTATACACTGTACACTACCCATACAGAGTACAGGGTACCTGTATACCCTCATTTCTCACCTTATAGAAGACACTTGCGCCTAAAATTGTATAAGCTCTTCTAATGTGGAAATATTCATCTGCCTAAAACATCGAAGAAAAAGAATTGAAGAATTGGATAAGGGCTGTGTCAGGAATACTATATACTTAAGGGGGGGGCTTCTGCTTTTAATATGATATGATAAGGGGGATCAGAGGGAGATTTGGACAATAATAAAAGTTGTTGGAACGCAACAAACACTGTTCCTAAATGAACAGGTGCCACTCTTCTGATAGCATTCGATGTTAACTTCAAAAAATACTTTTAAACTTACTAAAAATCCAAAAAGAAAAAGAAAATTTCTTTAAAATTAACAGCCCTTGAAAAGAAATTTTTTCTCTTCCCAATTATCCCGGGATTCAAAAGTTCTCAAAATATTTGTGAATCTTTACAAACTATGGTACTAGCTTCCTAGGCTATGATTCAAAATTTTCATTCTTCCAACTGTAAATAATACAAAGGAGAAGCTTCCCTTAATCAGCATTACAGTACCTGAACCAATTCAGTCAACTGAACTACAAGCCGGCACCCCAATCACCACTCAGCATTACCTGAACCAATTCAGTCAACTGAACTGCAAGCCGGCCCCCCCAGCGC
>JANRMR010190889.1:0-10698 GCA_025434825.1 Bergia sp. 'catenularis'
GATCGCCGTGCAACGGCGTGAAACTCGAGTAACTGAGTTTTTATCTAACCTAAATTTTTACATATATCCAAAAAAAATTTTACCATCATATAGTTTTACGAATTATATATATTAGTATTAGACCCAAATCCCCAAAAGTGTTGCCTTACTATAAGCAGTACAGCAAGTGCGTTTCTTTCGAAATTATTGAGTATCCTTTGCACAAAAACTTAACACCCAAAATTTCCCTTACATGTACCATATATATAAATATATATATTAGAATATGCTTAGACTAGCTTAAATTTTTACACACGGCAGATTTTTACTGTATGGACACAGTACCTTCTTCCTGACTGTCTACATGTACAGTGTGAGCGTTAGCGATTATCCCCAGCTGGTCATTCTTGATATAATCAGCAACAAACTGTATCATGTCTGAAACTTGAACAGGCCTGTCCAGCAGTTTCTTCCTTGGTGAGGTGAAGTCCATCGGTTCTTCGTTGTTGCCAACTGGATCGAGGCCTTCGTACCAGGTGACAAAGTATTTATCGCCGTCCAGGTCCGAGCCAGACATTTCATCCGTGTGGGGCCTGGGACCCTGAGCTGGGAACACGATGACATCAGTGAGGTGATGAAGAGCTTCAACGTCAACTGCATCGAATCTGCGCATGTCACCTGTTAAAATAAAGTAACTTACAAGTAAGGAATGCCACTGTAGAAAGTTTTTTTTGAGAAAACCTGCTTGTAAAGTGCGTAGGCCAAAATCAAAGCACTGTGATAGGCAAGACCCTAACAAAACATACATTTGACTAGAAGCAGGATGTCAAAGGGAGACAGATATCACATCAGTTTCATAAGTCTTTCTCAGGGCCTTAGCCAGACCTCAGATTTAGAGGAAGCAAAAACTAACACCGGCAGTTTTGTAAAACAGTTTCTTCAAATGTTTTAAAAAGAACCTATAAAATCGACAATAATTACAAATTTTAGGGGAGACACTTGCCGCATCTGCACATAACTGGCTACGGCCATGTTTGTGATTTTACATTGCGTTACGTACGGTAAAAGACATCCAACTTACAGCTAAGCACAAAAAGTCACCTGGATGAAAGCAAGGGTTTTTGCTGACCATCACGTGACCTGTCAAAGTCTGTATATCTTTACCAGGCTCACTAACATTCTTGGAATAACGAATGAACACTTGACCATATTCAAGCGTCTTGGTCTCGTCTAGAACGCCCATCATAAGTCGCCCGTGGGATTCTGGGATAGCAATCCGGGCTCTCCTCAATAGGTCACCAAGTTTACTCTTGTAAATGGCGAGGAGCATGGAACGAAAGAACGGTTCACAAGTGACATTGATTCCACTCTTTGACAACGCTAAAATTAAAGATATGGGTGTTAACCCAGGAACACGTTTGAAACCCATCATTTGCAAATCATTAGCACCCCCTCCCCACCCCTCCCCAGGTTATAAGTCGATCACAAAACTAACATCTGACATATATTAGAACCTTGTCCCTTCATTTCAGCACGCTGTTTAATTTTTGAAACATTTAATAGTGCCTGACACTCGTTGATCGTTTCTATTTTTGCCAGATTATTTTCATATAGCAAACCAGTGAATATCGTGCCCCTGGTTTCTTAAACTCGAGACACAGGGCAAAATGGTATCTTGTTTCACGGCTGTTTTAGATGCAAATTTGGGTTTGTCATTTTTTCAGTGATAAAGATTTCATTTTAGTTTCAACACCTCATCTTGCAGAACGAAAGAAAACTGCCGAACGACAAAGTACTTATTTAGAATCTTATACTGCTTGCGAGAGTGTTTGCCCAAAGTTTTGAATAAATTTCTTGCTTTGTTATATTTGAAAAACAACATTAAATATTTTACAGTCAATATTAACTGGTTTGTTGTATACTAAAATAAAAATTCCCTCAGTGTTGGTGTCTAGCGATAGACAATCACCTCGCTGCAGTCGCACTCCTTGGTCATTATCCATCACTAGTCATCTCCTCTTCGGGCAATAATTATGAATTATCTATTGGTTTGCCTTATATCAACCTTACGAATGACTTTAAACTTTTTCTTTATAACTTTACAACATTATGGCTTTATAACTCACTTTTTTAGATGACACAAGGGTTTACAGAAGAGATATGGGGCGTGGGGGGGGGGGGGGGATTGGAGGAGTTTCATGGATCTTCCCCCAAAAAAATTACCATCGGATAGGAGTTAGTACACAGTAACAGTAATTCATTAATTAATTTCGAAGCAACAGTCATCCGATATTTAATGTACGTTCTAATGGCAACATAATTTTCAGACCGAATCCTCCGTCATTGGCCATTCTAGCCAACACATTTGAGCTTTCGAATTCTTTGATTTTACTAAATTTGTTCGTATTATTAAAATAGCAGTCAGAAAACACCTTCTGATGGTTTTAATGTTTGTTTGAAATAACTAACTGAAAACCTTAAAATATCACTGCTGATCGCGCCTTCTCTGTTTATGTCCTCAAGTTTTGGAACAGGCTCTCGCTTAATACCAAAAACAGTGAGAGCGTGAAAATGTTTTAATATTTTAATCCGTTTGATTTTCTTAACTTTGTTATAAGTGTCTTTGAATTCTGTAAGAAAACGGCCCCATAAATACTCTATTATGTTATTATTATATTAGTAATAAAATTCAGTTATCTGTGAGTCCTAATTTGCATAATTTGCCTCATACCTTATAAATGCCAACGTTATTAATGTTAATTAGAAAATAGAAGCGACAGTACGCGCGCTCTGATCCCCTGCAGTTGCGTGGTCACGCAAGCGTAACTTCCCGCGTACGACAAGAACAAACTTTTCAAAGTCAAATTGCTTATGTTTTTAGATGATTTATTTTCTAAAAGGATTAAAACAGTGTCGCGCGTGGTTCTATACAAGAATAGAACACGGAGTGACGTAGTAGGACACGAGAAAAGTGTTGAGAGAAAACGAGGCGAAGACGAGTCACTCCGTGTTCTATTCTTGTATAGAGCAACGCGCGATACTGTTTTATTCCTTTACTAAACAATGGCTACTGTTGATAAGCAAGATGGCGACGGTGACACCAAAAAATGGCGGGTGGCAAAGATTATATGTATTAGCTATATTCTGCTGAGAGGATCAGTTTTTATCTACTGGTTCAAAGCGTACCTTACAGAGAGGACCCAAAGTATTTATATCAATGGCGTTCTATCTGACCCTGAGCCCATGTTATATGGTGTGCCCCAGGGATATATCTTAGGGCCTCTGCTATTTATTATGTACATTAATGATCTCCCGTCTGTAGTAAAGTACTGTAAAGTTCATCTTTACGCTGATGATACTTTTCTGTATTTTGAAAGCAACTCCGTACAAACTATTGAAGCTGCTTTGTCCAAAGATCTGGAGCATATTGTTGGATGGCTGAACCAAAACTGTCTCTTGCTAAATTATTCGAAGACTAAATTCATGTTGATGGGAACTCACCAAAAACTGAGCTCAAGGCAGTCACTCACTGTCTACGTCAGGGACACATATCTCGAACGTGTCTACAAATTTAAATATCTAGGAGTGATACTGGATCCACGCCTGTCGTTGAATGAACACATAGGATGTATCGGAAATAAAATCTCATCCCGCCTCGGAATGCTGCAAAAAGCGCGTAAAGTCATCCCAAGAGAGGCTTGTCTTACACTATTGAACGCCATTGTTCTACCGCTATTTGACTATTGTTGTTTCGTGTCGGATGCTTGTGGACAGGGAAACAAGAACTACCTTGACTGTCTGCTCAAGCGGGCAGCCGGTATAATTGAAGGCCACGAGGTATCCAGTGTTGAAATCCACCAAACGCTCAAGTGCCCGTCATTGCATTCGCGAAGAGACTACAACAAATGCTTGCAAGTTTTCAAATGTATCAATGGCCTGGCTCCAGCCTATCCATTGGATGACTTCCATCCTTCTGAACAATACAAAAGCTATAACATTCTCCGCCTCCCTCTTGCTAAGACCACAAAATTTCAATCCGCTTTTAAATACAATGCTGCTAAATCTTGGAACACTCTGCCTTCTAAATTAAGCATGAACAGTCCTTCTCTACTTTTAAACAGAATGTTAAACATTATTTTGATCATCCCTGCTAATTATCAGTTTCATATGCTAATTATTCTCTACCACTCCTTATACATGTTTGCTATTTCACTTTAGTTAATGTTTGTTTTGTTTGTTTGTTGTCATGATTAATAAATAAATAAATACATGGATAAATAAATAAATGAATAAATAAATGAATGAATATATAAATAAACAAACAAACAAACAAACGCTTTTGGCCATTGGTTAAAATGAAACTTCGGTGTCAAAAGGGGTCCTGTAATTCTGAGGGTCGAGCTGCAACACAGTTTTATATGGACATTACCCATGACCTTGAGTCCTCCGGCGACGCTGTTTTGGCGTAAAGTTTGTATGGCAACAGTTTCAAAGAGGAGCATGGAAGCGAGGCGGCGAAGCATGTTGTCCTGAAGGCCAATAAAGACGTCATCCGGGACCCCAAGACCGGATAAAAGTGTGATACATTGCCTGTTCAAGTACAACAGACCTAGGGGACGGATAAACGGTTTGTTAGATATTTGTAAGAATAAAGGAGATCGAGATATTTGTTGCAGCAGACTTGATACTTTTCCTTAAATGTTTTATATAATTCAGTGAGAAACTGATTCACCATGAGCCGAAATGTTGACCTTTAAATGTCACCTGTTGCTCAAACCTCATTATCCCTCTCCTCACCTTTTTACTCAGTGTTGTTTCTTTTAGTATCTGTTCGCTTGTACTTTTATTGTTTATTGTAATTACACTGTGTTAATTATAGTATTGCAATTGTGTCTGTGTCTGTGTCTGTCTGTCAGTTTAATAAAGGTGTCTATCTCTCTTCTCTGTCAAAAAATGGGACTGGGTACGAGTCTGTGTCTTTCTGTGTTTGTGTTTGCCTTCGGCTTAGCAAGTTAAAACCTTGTAGATTATCGTCTTTGTCTTTCTATTCGTCTTTGTCGCTGTCTGCGTTTCTGCGGCGTTTTTGCTTTCGCGTTCGTGTTTGTCCTCGTTAGTCCAGATCATCAAGATCATTCTTATCTTTTTCCAAGGTTGTCTGTTTATCTTTAAGGTACATCTATCAAACATCAGCGGTTCACTCACTAGGTCTTGAGCCCTCGCAGATTTCAAGAGAAGCGTGCTTGCTTTCAAACTTTTTCATACTGTTGCGAAGTTGAAGGATCTCTCGCGTGTTACCCTCGGGTAGCGTGGGATCCAGGGCTAGCATACCCTTGCAGCCACCATAGCGAATCTGGAATGCCGAGGGTTCGTTTTTCATTCCGAGACTTTTAGAAACCTGCAAGAGGAAGACATAACACAGTATTGCACGGCCGACACACAACGGTAAATGGGACAACCTGTAGATAGGGGAAAACGTAAGCCGACATTCACTCTATTCTGTTTGCTCCGGCTTAAGTGCTTCACTACCGTGCACTGCAAATCCCAAGCATTTGAGTTATTTGCATTTGAAGGGGAACTTTATACTGAATCAGGTCTCGCAATTCTGATCATCCGATCACGATCAGCTACGGTCGGGAGGGAGAACGTATTTTCGTTGCTTTTAGATAAGGAAAAAGACCCGTGTAGAATAGTCTTCCACTTATGTTACAGTCACAGGCCTTTTTTCTTGTCAAAATGAATACTTTCCAAAGCTGCCTTGATGCCTGTTTGTTTAATGCTTATCTTTCTAGTGCGTACGTCCAGGGAAGGAGATATTCAACCACAAAAATGTTTTGCCGGACACTAAATTTGATGAAAAAGATGTTAAGAAATGAGCAGAGTTTCTAGCCAGTCAAAACGAACTTTATCAAACTTAAACTATTAACTGACTTTGATAATTTAGCGTCTCCTTCTATCTCAACCAGGAATGTTTTGGTGTAACAAAGGACATAATCTTACATCGCAAAATAACTGTGTGTCTTATTGAGTTATTTGTTTGTTTGTTTGTTTGTTTACCTTTTTAGAAAGTGCCTTGCTAATTTTTCCAATTCCATCAGAGAAAGTGTATGTTCCAGATAATGACTTTCCACAACATTTGAATACAACTTCATTGAAGTCTTTTTTTATATCTTCGATAAACTCAACAGTTGATCCTTCATCAATAGCAACTTTCACAGTCTCCTTGGTTGAGGAGAAGCACTGTCCCATTCGTGAGACGTATGTTGCCACGCAACGGATTTCATCCAGTTCACCTAACGATTCTCGTATGTCAGCGGCTGTGTTTTTTCCGTCAGGCGCGAACAGCCATGCCCCGTGGTCTCGCAACTGGCTGTTGGAACATGCCAAGAATTCGAAATGGCGCTCACAGAGAAGCAAGCCAGCGGTAAGAAATTGAACGACACGTTCGTTCAGGACATCTGAAAGTCCGCTCGGAGAGGAAGTTTGGAGCTTGGAGAAATCCTCATCCCGAAATGCAATGCGAAGCGTGTGCTCATGCCCGTACGAACGGATTACTCGATTCTCAGCAACGAGTTCCGGTGGAACAAAGTAGTCCTGTGTCGGAGTTACAATTATACGAGGAACATAGACATAGTGCTTCGGTTTTTCGAACTCCACACTCGATATATTTTGTTTTGAGCCAAACAGCATCTCATGCAGTAGGATTTCCAACTGACAAAAGCGGTCATTTTCCACGAAACTGGTAAGCCGATAGAGAGCTTTGCTGACTCTGTCTGTCGATAGTTTGGCTTCCGCTTCATTCCTCTGACCTGAATGAAAAACAAATCTCGTGTATATTCATACTTGTCATCAATAACAAACAATAATAAAGGATTTCTTCAGTTGGACTGTAAGCTCACCTGATTTCAGGAAGTGATAGCACTCGCTAGTTGCTCCTGATTGTCGCAGAATGTCGTAGAACGTCCTCGAGACTCGATCGCGGACTTTGAAGCCACGTGACAGAAGGCACTCTAATGCGTACGCAACTCGAAAATCGCGAAAGGAGGGTTTTACTGGGACCTCGGATGGGCCACGAGGTAACTTGGTTTTTATGGGAGCAAAATATATACTGTATCCTGTTGAACAAGATCAGTTAGGTTTTTCATCACAAAACACAAGGGGGGAGGGGGTAAGGCCAAGAGAAAACTAGTGTAATGAATACGTAATCCAACTATTACCTAATTTAGACATCTTGGTTATCAGATCCATTGGTGGGTTGCCTGCGGGCTCAGCATCAGAATGGAGAGAAAAAGTGAAACACACGACTGAACATTGTCCCAGAGTCTCCCGCGAGCAGCCAAGAAACGAAGTTCGGCGGTTCCAGCTTGTGTTTTCGTGTTGTGTGAGGAACTCTTTGGTTGTTTTTTCTGTTAAAAATACAAAAACAGTTTTTAAACGTTTCACAGTTTTACTCCCATGAATCTAAGGCGTACTCAACTGCTAGCTTATTAAAAAATCAGTTCAAGTTAGTTTGTATTCGGGAATTCTTGTAAGAGATTCTACCCTACAGGTAACACAGAATATGCACACTTTTTTATATAAAAAAAAGTATATTTTTTGGTCCGAGGTAATTGATTTTTAACTTTTTGGGGGGAGTTCGACCTCAATTGTTGTTTTAAGAACATTTTAAGAACTTGTTCTTGATGTTCTTTTGAAAACTTTGTGTCCAGCTCTATTCTCTAACGTCTGAACCCAGCATCTAACTCAGTGAGTAACTCCCATATGTATCCAAGTGCAGTGCTGTTGCCTGTTTACCAAAACCAAATCAGGGCTGACGAAGCAAAGTCGGCCCACAAGTAGTGACTTTGCGAGCGCCGGAGGCCCGGGCATTCTAGAAGTGGTCCGGGGCATGCTCCCCTGGAAAATTTTGGATAATTTTGTTGTCTGGAATGCGAGCTCGGGCCCAGTATCTACCCTCTACCCTCTCCCCTCCCCCTCTGCTGCGCCGGCCATGGAAATGCGGTGGTAGTCAGTTCTGTTTTTAAGTTTATAAAAATAAACGTTTCTGTCTTACTCTCTGTGATCGGCAGTAAATTGAACAGTTCAGGGGTTTTGGTTTTAACGCAGTATAATTCGCTTAATCTTCTCGCTTTGTTGGGCAACACGTGTGTTGGTTTTTTCTCCTAGCCTATTTCACATGTCTGCTCAGTCAAACATGCATGTGTGTCAATAAAAATAGAAGTGGTCATTACACTTTCAGCTTGAGCTTTGTTTTTAGTATGTACTTATTTTTTGACGTTTTTCATCCTCAACGTTCTTATAAAAATAGTTGAATAAAAGTGTACTAAAAACGTAGTGTTGCGATAAGTTAACAAGTTAACCCTATCTGGCCCGGGCTTTTTTGTGGTTCGTGGGCCCGGGGGGGGGGGCAGAAAGTGCCTGCGGCCATTTTTTCAAGAAGCATTAAAGCTATACCAACCAAACTTGGTGTACTAATTAATTAAGGCATTACCAGATGATCAATTAACTAATTAACCTTTTGTGACGTCATATGACGTCAGAGGACGCCATTTTGGATTTCATGGCCGCCATCTTGGATTTTTTGAAAAGTTCCATAAATCAGCAAAAAAAGTTCAAAATATGTTTGAAAATATTGAAAATACATTTGAAACGCCCAAACGGATAATTCTAATGCAAAAACAGTAAGGAAATATTTTTTATAAAAAAATTATGAAAAAATTTTTCAGACCTGTCACTGAAAAAATGTTGCCATGGCAACAGCTTAATTAAATGGGGCAAAAACGGTACGTAAAATGATTCCCCAATAAACTTTGGGAAAAGTCACCAAATATCGTTGCCGTATCTACAACGGTTGCTGAGTTAAAGTGGTTTGAAGATGGCGCGAGCACTTTCTGCCCCTGCTCTCCCTCCCGGGCCAGATAGGGTTAAAAAATACTAATACCGTAAACTGCCGCTTAAAAGCCCTCCCGCTTACAACCCCCCCCCCCCCGGTTATAGGCCCATCTTCCTGTAAATAAAAACTAAATCCGCTTATAAGCCCTCCCCTCCGAATATAAGCCCCCTCTCTAGTTTTCCTTGTTGCCTTAATATTAAGCACTCTCACAGAACACTGTACTACTTCAAACAGAAAATTAGGAAAAATTGCGGAACAATAAGCTTATTACTACCTTATAATTATCTATCTTTATATTCTATCTTGTCAAATCCCATTAAAGTAACTGTTCAATATTTTACTGTAGTATTACTGTAAGTGTACAACAGTTTTAAAACCCGGCAAGTATAGCACCTCTTCAACAGGCTTCAACTTAACACGATCAACACTGCTGTAGCTCATTTCGAAACGTATTTTAATTCCGATTAATCCCCCCCCCCCCCCGATATAAACCCTCCCGTTTATAAGCCCATCTAAATCCCGTTACGAAGTTGTATAAGCCCAGGGTTTATAAGCGGCAGTTTACGGTAATTTGTTCAATACCTTGGAATATTCTTGGTGGCCACTGGAGAGGAAAGTACATGTCAGTCGTCCCCCTTGCGGAGTTCTCATCTACTACCACATAACTCTCAAACTGCCTGTACTCAAACTCCAAACGATACCCTTTCTGCCCGATCATTTTCGTCGAATCATCAAACGACACGACAAGAGTCTGTACGTCACTCTCGAAGTCTGCCATCACGCCATCTTCGATCCAGTCACGCTCAACTTTCGCGTGTTCTACAAAGGTGCCACGATCCTGGAAACTTCCAAGGCTAAACGTCACTGGCTGCAGGCTTTGGAGGGTTTTGTCTTTATACTTGCCAAACGTGTTGTTTAGAGTCTCACAAGACTCAAGCCAATATGGGTTCCCGGATGCAGATAGTTTGTTGCACCAAAGTCGACGAATCTCCTCGAACAGATCACTTGTCTTACCGTATCTTTTGCGAGCAGTTATCTTGAATTTGACAAATCTTGTGGATGATGAAGAGTCTGTGCCTTTACTCACCTAAAATTACAAGTTACCGCAATGGACTGTAAAACTGATATATTTCAAAACGAACCTTGAACCAATTTTTCTTACACGGAAAATTGATATTGCGGTTGTAATTCCCGTCCGTCCTTTTTTCCCAAGGTTATAAGCCCACCTAAAGCTCTAAAGTAGAAAAGCACAAGACAGAGGTCTTCTAAATTCATATGCTGGGTCTCAGGTCTATATGAAAAATATGAGTGAAACAAAGAAAGTAGATGGGAGAAGTTGCGAGGAAATCCAGATTAATGTAACATACTGAAAATAAATGATATAATAAATACGATAAATGAAGCACTTCCAAAGGCAATTTGGTGGGAAAGGTGATGTCTCAATAAACTTGAATTCTCGATTGCTCTCCATTTATTTTGGACGTCACGTGGTGTAATTAGTTCTAAGCAATCCTGGGGTTCTGTCTTCGCTAATTAATAAAAGAAGAAAAAGAACTTTAAGTAGTAAAACTGGGTCTAGGGGGAAACTAAGAAAAAACTGCGACTGGCGTGTCACTCAAAAACTGGTTACAGTGGAAAAAAGTTACTAAATGAAAGCAACTTAAAATACATTAAACCTATATTTCGTTCCTAGATAATATCAAGGGAAGTTATACCGTCAATTACCGTTTCTGATCTTTTGGTCGAGGGAAGTTGGAAAGCTGAGAATGACGACTGACAGCAGGGACCGCGGAGCGGGGGGGGCCGGGGGGGCACGTGCCCCCCCAATA
>JANRMR010190900.1:0-10696 GCA_025434825.1 Bergia sp. 'catenularis'
TAAGTTCTCATTCTGCAGCCGGCTTTTCGCTTTTGTCAATATTAAATTCACTTTTAAAGATCAGTTTCGGTTTGCATCTGTTAATTCACTCTGATCATGTTCCGGATGGATAGTCATGACTTGAGGGGGGAATCATTACATGTGCACTAGAGTGGAGTGATCAACCCCATGTGTCTGGCCTCTGTTTAATGTTGATGGCAGACCTCACTTTATGTATTCTGCAACCACTTGCTCTTGCTCTTCAGGATATTTTATATTTTTTCACATTGCTTATTAAATAAGTATTTGGGCTAAACTGCAAAATAGCTTGTCACTTGTTTCTATTTGTTATAACTTATCACAACTATTCTCACACTATAACAACATGTGTGCAGTAATTTCAAGAACAATGTTGGCAGGGTATTGTGCAAGTGTTCCAGGATTTTGGCTGAATGCAAAATTTTGTATCATGGTTTAAAAGGGTATTTGAGAAAGACACAGTTCACAAGAAATTCAAATAAAAGTTTACCATGCTAATTATGTAAGTATTACATAATTATGTTAGTATTACTGATATAAACCACAGGCTACCCAAGTCTTAAGTTCAGTAGTATAATATAGAACTTGGGACTAGTGGAGGTGTCTAGGCAACAACCCACTCACCTATTCCTTAATCCTTTCAGCCCCAAACACGACATATGGCGTATTGCTAAATTCTCCTAAACTGCCTCCATTCTTTCCTTTTAAAGATTTTGGGAGAATTTTGCTTTTCATACTAGATAGCTTGCTGTGTGATCATTTCCTTTATTCTCACAACCAAACAACTTACTTTGTAGTGATATTGTAGGGAGAAAACAGATGTTGATAAACTGGCTGGGGCTGAAAGGGTTAATCTAACCTTTACTTAATGGTTCTAACTCTAAATTTGGGGAGAGAAACCTCCACTGATTTAATCTTTGTATGGGAAAACATTGACTTTGTAAAATTGCAGAATAGATTGGTTAAAGTGGCACAAACAAATATCACTGAAAATACAATGTATTTCCATGCTCTCATTTCAGGCTACAGTGCTCCAGAGTGCAGATGACCCAGCTCTACACCGTAAATACCATTACTCTTCTATGTGAAAGTATAGCGAAGTCAGTGGAAAATAATTATTGTTACTAGGCAGCAAAGAACCCCAGGGGTGTTCCAGACAAAAATTACAGAAGTCTGAAAGCTAAGCTAAACTGTAAACAAGTTCTAGCCATATTTGGTACCCAAAAAATATTTTGATTTCTCTTTTACAATGTATAAAAATTGTAATGTTCTATTCTTGTTCAGATGGTTTCAATTACCCTCTTTCTATACCTTTTTAATTTCAAAATATGTTCATTTCTTTTTACAAAATTTCTGTTTTTCTTATAAATGTTATAACTGTCAAAATGAATCCTAAAAATTAATCACTAAACTGGAAGATTCAATCATTCCTTGAAGTCATACTGTACTTACAGTTTGTGATGAAATTCCACCCCATCATTGTGGCAGAGACCCAAATAACCTCACTAGTAAACACTTCAGTCAGTATTTAAATGTTTACATTGTAACTGGACATTTTTGCTTAGCTGTGACACATAATTTCACACTACACTCATTTTCAGTGTTCATACTAAGGGCCTATAAATGGCAAAAGGTAGGACCAAACTTTAGATTTTTAGGTTAAAGAACTATGTAAGCAGCTGACAAAATTCAGATGTTAAGAATGTACAAGGAAATGATCATTCTCATCTCCCAACACAAAAACAATACATTGTTTGTAGGCCAGGCAAAATCCGTAATTCCCACTCTATTCTTGTGGCAAAGAGTTACATAAGCCAGCCCCCCTCTGCCCTTTTTCTGCTTGTTTTGACATGGTGAAATAGTCTAACAATTAATATGTCTGCTTTTTCCTTGTATTTATGCTAAATACCCAGTGTAGTTTAACTATCTCAAATATCTCATCTCTTGTCTTTTCAAATGTCTTTAGTAGAAATATGTTACTTTGAAGTACACATGAATCAAATTATTAATTTACATATGATTATTTTGATCATTAATATATTGCTTTAATTTATGTTCTAGATGCTGGATTTATCAGGTCAGTTTCTCTAAATTAAATTATTGTTTAATTTGTTCTGTCAGATTCATATTAATATTTTAAGCAAAACTACAGTGCTGATTACAATATTGTTTATTTAATATTTATAATTATGGGTCATTAGCAAATATTGCAATAAACAAACAGAGGATTCATTACAATTTAGTCAATAGAGGGTTTGTCATTTTGCAAAGATCAAAAACTGTGCAGTTTGTCTGATCATGCTGGTTGTTACAGCTATTGTTCAAACAACCAGTAGATTCCTTTGTTCACAGTGGTAAGCTTTACATCTAATTTTCAGGGGTGCAATGCGGGACAAGCTCCCCTAAAAAATTGAGGTTTGGCTTTCAGGATATAATTCCTGAGCTTTTTAGTAAAGATGCAGTTTTTATAGTTTTCTATATTTAGTATCTTAGTTTTCCAGTACACTTTAAATTAAAGTGTCTTATTATATTAATTATTATTAATATTAATCAGATTTCAAACTTTGATACTCAAATGTTGCCATTGGGAACATCAAAACTTAATTGCCCTCTCATATTTTATGCAGTGGAAGCCGTTAATACGGTCACCAATGGGCCATAAAAATTTGGCCATATTAACAAGGTGGTCTGTTTCGAGTGACGTCATGGCATGGCATATATCACAATTTCACTTCCTAACAACTGTTCACCTAGAACACAGATGTACTATAATTGAAATGGAACTACAAATACATACTGTAGGAAGGTAAACAAAGAAAATGATTTTTTTATAAGACAATGACATGACATGTAACAGAGTGACTTCCAATTAAAAAAGAATATCATTATTGTTTGGCAAGATTTATTTTTGTTTGACACTTCAGCTTGTCTGACCTTTATATAGAATGCACACTTTGGCTTGAGTGGCCGTATTAACGAGGTGAATTACAAAGGAATCTACATGTTGGGATTTCAGAATGTGGCCGTTGGCCGTATTAACGGGTGGCCACATTAACAGGGTTTTCTTATAAGAAAATGTATGCATTGGGCATTTTGCCAGGCCAAAAAAAAAAGTGGCCGTGATAGCGGCTGTGTTAATGAGGTGGCCATAAGGCGGGGTTCCACTGTAGTTCTGCAGAAATACAATTTGTGATTGCTTCATGACTGAGATTGTTGTCTTATTGTTGTAGTTTGGGAATAATCTATGCTGTGTTTACATTTGCTAATTGGTTGGCACCATCTATTGTGGGTTTGATTGGTCCACAGTCCTCAATTATTCTTGGTGGAGTTTGTTACTGGTAAGTTTTCAATCATATACATGTCTTGTGGACTAGTCCTGACTAGTGATTGTAAATCACTCTTAATAATTCACTATTACACCAGCATACTGTAATTATAAACTTTAAGGACTAGAGGTGTTTTTTATGTTATGAAAATTAATGTATAGATTTAGAAAATATCTGACTAGTCACAGTGAGCATTTAACATTAAATTTTAAGTATTCATTTAATAACTATTTGGTATACAAAACCCCACGGACCACAGAGCCTCATTGAGATTCGGAGGACTGATTAGTGACTCAATATTGATGGGGCTGAACACACTTTTTCTCATTAACTTTTTTAAATTTTGAAAATATTGGTGGGTCTAAATTACGTATGTAAACTAAAAGGCTCTCTAGCCCCCTGCTCTGCAGTGCCTGCACCCATGTACTGTACAATGAAAATGGCAAGAATTGAAGCTTTTCCAGTAAAAACAACATGAATCAGGGTTGGGGGGAGGTTTGTTGAGATAATAGGGGGGGATAGGTGGACTGTCATGTCACAACATAAACAATTGTGACTGTGTAAATTTTGAAGACAACTTCTTTTTCTTTGCAAACTCAACTTTTCAATTTTTATTGAACACTGGTTTAGTACAAATTTACCAATTAAAACATTTGAAGAGCTCAGTGCAAAAATGGACAACATGTAAGTGACCATTTTAAACTAGCCTTCACAAAACCTCAAAACTTCTTTACTTTCATGCAATGCTGCAGTGGTTTTTGGACTCGTATTATATAGCCAGCACATTGTTCTTGTAATGCAATTTGAGTTTCCACCTAAACATTACTAAGTGACTTTACTTTTGACTATCAATTAAAGAACTTCATTCCAAAATAGCAAAGGAACTGACTGTGTAATCTCAATGGGTGGGTGAGTAAAAAAGCTTTCCCCTCTCTTCCTGGATATTAAAGAAAAAAGTGAAAGCTTGATTAGCCTAGGGGACAGTGTAGCTGTTAAGAAAACTAGAAATTTACCAGTACTTGAAAAGTCACCTGAAACCATCACTTCGGTCATTTTTGCGCTGACCTCTTCAATAATTATATTACCCTTTGTGTTAGGGCCTGGTGATAGACATTTGTAATGCTGGCCTCTTAGTGGTGTCTGTTGTTTCATACAGCTCTGCCATTGCATAGCAATTGCCCTGTTTGGTTATCACATCATATACATGTACATACATGTAGGCTGTCCAACAACCCCAAGGGGGTACTCCTGAAATTTCAGGGTGGGGGTGTGACACTGAGATCCCCCCAAAAGCTGACCCTGTTCTTGACCAAGAAAAGCTGCAAACTGATAGCCAGCTGTTCCAGACTCAAAGCAAGAAAAGCATGCCCTGTTCTTGACTCTAACTCTGACTCAAACATTTGGCATCCTGTTCCTGACCAAAGCACTGTAATTTATATAGCCTGTTCTTGACCAAAAGGCTTGAAAACCATATCTCAGACAGTGGCACATGTACCCATACAGTCAATATATAGGAGAACCCCCCCCCCCCTCCCTCAGGACAACAACTAATCAACAAATAACTATATGGTAATAATTGGTTTTGTTTTGCCTTACTTCAGTATAACATTAAAAATCACATGATTTATTTACTTTGAAGGTGTAATGCCAGTCATGCTGGCTTACAACTGTACAATGGATGCTATGTGACAAGTAGGAAAATTGCTAAATCAGATATTCCAACCCTTGGAGAAAAAAAAACCCAAGAAGATTCATCAAATCTCAAAGGCACAAGTTTCTAGTATGGTGGTTTGGGCATAGCCTCCCCCCACCAGAAAAGTTTGAAAATTTAAGTTCTTGGGATCATATTTGTGTTATATATAGTACACACTAAACAAACATGGAACATAAGATGAATGCATACAATCATGTACAATGTACCACAAAGTTCTCACGTTGTCAAAAGTGGTAAATAAAGAAGGTAATAAAAGACATGGAAGACATTGGATAAATGTCATAAAAAAAGAAAAAAAATGTCATAAAACATACATGTACTAAAAAGACATTTGAAATAAGGAAATAGATTTAATTTGTTCTTCTGTTAACCAAAAGTAACAAAACACCATGGATTTGTGCGAAAATGGGAGGCTGGAGAGATCAACAGTTATGGGAAGTTTTCAGCCAAAATGGGAGGGTTGAAAACTCTGCTAAATCAATGTGCAAGTATTTCTATTGTAACTAATTAATGTAAATTTATTACCTTATTTTAGTTTGTTCATAGCTTCTCTAATATATCCCCTGGTCGGCACATTATATGCAGCTTCTGTTATTGTGGGATTTGGGGCAAGTGGTGAGTAACACTTCAGTTGTACACAGCTACAAAACATGACTATTCAGTAATGTTTAACAACATCAATTGCTTCAGCAGTGTTTTCATAGTAATCAAAAAAGTATTATTTTAAGGACATATTAAAATTATGTTGATGTATACAGTAATTATACAGGCTAGTAAAATCGCAAGCTTATCGATTATTTCCAAATACAGTAGAATAACCCTCAACAGATGATTGCTTTATAACAAGAAAATAATTGTTTTGTGATGAAAGAAAGCTCACAGAAAGCAAAAACTGCAGACTCTCTTGAATAAAAGTTCCACATGCTATACTGATTAAGAGGTTGTAAGTTGCAACCTGTTTATAGTTGCTAAGTCTGTTACAAGTTCAATTAAGTAACCGTTTACAAGTTCACATTCAGTGGTGAAAATGATAATACACTTACTATATCAATGTCGACCATGAAGGGCGGGGCTAAAGGGTAGGGATTTGACAATTTCCTTTGTTCTATGAATAGGGATTTTTACATATTAATTATAATGATGGGTGCCATGGTTTGATCTCTCCCTCTGGTACTGTAAATATAGATCTTGTACATGTAGGTCTCAGGGAGTTCATTTGTGGTTGTGTTTCTAGATCTATACTTTGTGATTCCTAATTATAGGTTGCTCATAAAAGAAACTTTTGTTACCAGAATACAGTTCTGTATATACCGGTAGTTTACACATTTGTAAAAAAAAGAGATACCGGTATTTTGTGGCTCTGTAAATTATACAGTCATGTACATGTAATACTGAACATTTCTGTCAGTTTTTTTATTGCATACAATGGCAAAGAGATCTTGAAGTCCCCATTCTTGGATTTTATCATCTTAACCAGGATAAGCAAATAGACAAATAACTATGAATTGAATGAAATAATTATTTGCTTAAACTGTTCTTTTCCTACAGTGATCTGGACAGGCCAAGGAAACTTCTTGACTATCAACTCAAATGCTGATACAATGTCAAGAAACAGTGGCATATTCTGGGCAATGCTACAATGCAGGTGATGTGGAGAAGGGGGGAGGGGAGGGGAATATTGCTTTGCCTGTGGAGTACAGCCACACCACATTCTGTATTTTTGCCAAGTAAATGTCATAATGGTATTGAAGATATTGTTTAAACTACTGTATAACTAACTCAACATTTTCTCCTTATCAGCTTGCTGTTTGGAAATATGTATGTCTTCTTTGAGTTCAATGGAGAAACAAAAATAGGTAAACTTATCATTACTCAACCTGTCATGCTTCGTTAATTTGTGAGTGGAAACTTTTGTGGTTGTGCCACACAGTTTCATCTCAACAACTACATGATTAAAAGATTGTTTTGTAACAGACTGTAAGTACATTGTTTGTTTGTTAGCTAGATCTGACTGAACCTGATGGTTATTTTCAATATTACATGTACATAATTTATATACCAGTAACATCCTATATTAGTAACAAGAAATAACTTCATAAGAGGAAGGGTGAAGTGAGAAAGGCTGATGGTCAACCGTTAAGGTAAAAGGAAGGGTGGGGTGTCGACAAAGTGTGGACCCCCTATTTGGAGCACCTTTTATACTACATTTTGGACCACCTAAAATTTTTGTGAAAATATCTAAAAAACAATAAAAAAAATAAAAATGTGCATGACTCTAATTTGACTGTGTTTGATTCACATCACTTGATCGATAGAGTGTCCTCCACTTAGGCTAAGTGTCAGCGACTGTCAGTGAAATATCAAGTTTTGGACTCCTTACTTCCAACTCCAATTTCATTAGGAAGTGATTAATTTTGTCAATTTCTTCAAAATCTTCTACATACAAGGTAAAAACAAAGTTTCTCCATGTTTTGATCAATCCACCATCTTAGATCACTACTGACCAACCCTGTAGTCAGCTGCACTCGTCAAGGCATCATTTTCATGCCAATTTTTTACGTATGTGCTTTCTCATGGTCACATCTCCATGAGTCTGCAGCAACTCCAGAGTTGGTCAGCGGTGATCCAAGATAGCAGAGGATCAAGCCTACAACTTTGTCGGCTTTCACTTTATATGTCGACGTTTTTGAGGAAACTGTGAAAATAAATCACTGCCTAAGTGTAATTGTGAAGTAAGAAGTCTAAATCTTGAAATTTCATTATGGTAAGAGTCGATTTAACTGTTACACTCACTTACAGTACATATTCATTCTTTTTATTGTTTCTAGATGTTTTCATAAAAATTTTAGGGGGTCCAAATGGGGGGGTCCACACGTTGTTGATGTCCAGAAGGGTGAAGTGAGAAAGGCTGATGAACAACCTTTAGGGTAAGAGGATTCTTGTTAGGAAGAGAAAGACAGTCACTATCACATTAAGCTGCAAAGTTATCAGCGATTCTTGCTGATGATGATTTTTTTATTTCTAGATAATCACACCAGAGTAGAAGTATACACGGTGTTTACAGTGGTCTGTGGTTTGGGTGTGTTAATGTTGTTCTTCCTCAGAAAGCCTCCACCAATGGAGGTACGTAGTACTAGAAAGACAAGTACAAAGAATCAGTTAACTGTAATTCATCTGTTTTCAAAAAAATATAATGACTGTGTAATTTTGATTGACAATTGAAGAAATGTTTATTTTTAAAATACATGTAACTTAATCTGTCACAGAATTGACAGTAGGATAGAATGTTAACAAAGACATCTTGCTAGTCAGTGATTTCAAATTGCAATTTGTAGCAGAGAATTGCTATTAATAATATCGTTTTCTTTCTTGAATTGTTAGATGTTTTTTATGGTTGCTGGGCATCCTGGAGCATTATGTTTTAATATTGTAAATGTACATAGAGAAAAAAAAATTAATTACATTAATAAAGTTACTGTTTCACTATTTAATAAAAAAATTTGCAAAAAAATGAAAAGTGTTGAGCAACTATTAAAAATCAAAATTTATAGTGAAGTCTGGAATTTCCAGATCTTCTTGATGATTTGAAAGTCTTCAGAAGGGACCCTGTGATATTTTTGCAACTAACTGACTTTACTTACAAGTACATGTACATTTTCATTTAACACTCTTCACAGCTAATAAATGCAAGTAACAAAGAAGAAGAGCTTGCCGCTGGCACAGCAAGGTAAGGTGGTTAGAGAGATGTTATTATGATTACACAACAGTTTTTATCACACCCAAACTTTACTCTACCAACTTGTTTTTCAGAACTTACATTTATTTGATAAAATCCCTTAAGGTTTGAAGAGAATTTTCTTTCAATCAGGAATGTTGGGTCTTAATAAAAATATACTATATTTTAATTTTAAGACAAAATGTTTTGTAAAATTTGGCAGTTTAGAAACTAAGGTAACACAGTGGATGTTTCCAGAATTTTTTATGTCAATTTGTATTGTAGGTTTGGAATCTGAGAAACATCATGGTACTGTGTGCAGCATTTTTTTTTCATGGCTGACTACATGGCTAGAGTTGTGAAGAGGCTGTTAAAAACTGGAACTTAAAGAAACTCTGTGATTTTAATTAGTTCTAAGTACAAATATACCTCAGTCTGAACTTGCTAAACTCAAAAATGATAGATCTCTGATAAGCAAAACTCTTACCCAAAAGGAACAGAGTTTGTCAAACTTACGAAAAGCCGAATGCAAGAACAGGCATCCAGAAGTGTCTAGATGTGCCCAGAGGTGTCCAAGAAGTATCTGGAGATTCTAAAAGGCAACTAGAGTTGCACAAAGGTGTCCAAAGATGGCTAGATTTGTCAAGAGGTGCCCAAGAGATATCTAGAGATATCCAAGAAGTGCTAGAGTTGTCGAGACGTGTCTAAATAATTATGTCCAGAAGTGACCAAGAGGTGTCTTGACAGTATGGTCAAATTTAGACATCTCTAGTTTCCACATGGATACTTCTGTACACATATAGAAACCTCTTGGACATCTTTAGACAACTCCAGAGACATCTACAAGTAGACAGTTACAAGCAACTCTGAATACCTACCTCTGGATACACATCTGAAGGTCTCAAGACGTTTGTTCTCACCTCTGGACACATCCTTGACACCTGTGGATATCTCAACTCACAATTCACAAAATAGTAAACCCCAAAAAATTCCCCTTTCCATTCCCTCAGCTTTACTCCATGAATTCCCCTTTCCATTCCCTCAGCTTTACTCCATGAATTCTCCTTTCCATTCCCTCAGCTTTACTCCATGAGTTCCCCTTTCCATTCCCTCATCTTTACTCCATGAATTCCCTTTTCCATTCCCTCAGCTTTACTCCATGAATTCCCCTTTCCATTTTCTCAGCTTTACTCCATGAATTCCTCTTTCCATTCCCTCAGCTTTACTCCATGAATTCCCCTTTCCATTCCCTCAGCTTTACTCCATGAATTCCCCTTTCCATTCCCTCAGCTTTACTCCATGAATTCCCCTTTCCATTCCCTCAGCTTTACTCCATGAATTCATATTCTCAATACAATCCAGATGACAAAAGTTATTTTAATTAATTAATTAATAATAATAATAATAATAATTAATTATCATGCTGTTTAATTTATTCTTCATTTTCTATCTTCTTTGCAGCTGTGAACAGCAGCAGGAAAGATCTGCAAGTGAAGTTGGAAGAGATGCAATCAGTAGGTTCAACTTGATTTGTAAACAGTTAGCGAGACATGGGGAAGAAATGGTTCCATTTTCTGTGAGAGTGTGGTTTTTAACTTTTGTGCAAAAGTTACCCAGCCAATCCCCACACCACTTCTTTCCAGTGAAAGTTACCACACACGTCCCTCTTCAACTCTTCCTTGTGAAAGGTTCCCTACCCCTCCCCCCTTTTCCTCTTTCCCATGACAGGTATCCTGCCCATCCCACCCTCACATCTCCCTGTAAAGTGTAACCCACCCATCACCTCTTCACCTTTCCCTTGTGTAGAACACTCATTTGCCCCCTCCCTTACCTCTCCCCTGTGAAGGATAACCCCCTATATTCCCCCTCCCCCTCCCTTAACACTCCCCCATGAAAGATGCCCCTCTATATTTTCCCTCCCTT
>JANRMR010190922.1:0-10694 GCA_025434825.1 Bergia sp. 'catenularis'
AGTAGAACATAAACTCCAGGAATTTATTGATTGTGATATTATTGAAGAAGTAACTGGGCCCACACCCTGGGTAAGCCCTGTTGTTATTGTACCAAAGCCCTCAGGGATATCAGACTGTGCGTAGACATGAGAAAGGCCAACAAAGCTATACCGAGAGAAAAACATCCTGTCCCCACCGTTGATGAGATTCTGAACAACTTAAATGGTAGCACAACCTTCAGCAAACTAGACTTGAAATGGGGTTTTCACCAGATTGAACTGAGTGAAGGGTTTAGAGACATAACTACATTTGTGACGCACAAAGGCCTTTTCAGATATAAAGGACTCGGTTTTGGGGTAAATTCAGCACCTGAGCTGTATCAGCATATAATACAACAAGTTGTGGCAGGGTTTGAATGGGCACATAATATCAATGATGACATAATTGTGCATGGCCGTAGCATGCAAGAGCATGATGCCAGGCGGCGCAAAACGCTGGAGCATTTGAGAGAAGAGGGGCTAACCCTTTCCAGAAGTTCAGCACGCATTGAAGTTGGGTGCTTAGGCTGCAATCCTATAACTTTGTCGTTAAGCACGTTGCTGTAAAGGAGAATATTGCAGATTCGTTGTCCAGACTAAATTGAGTCGAAGGAGTTTGCAAAAATGATGATGCAGAAGAGTACATCCGTAATGTGGCAGAGAATGTAGCACCGATAGCCATGTCCATACAAGAGATTGAAAGAGAATCAGCTGTTGATGGAATAATGCTCCATCTCACTACAAGGCCGTGAGACAAGAACTGTCCACCCTAGGCAAGCTTGTCTTAAGGGGGACTAGACTGTTAATACCAAGTAAATTACGTAAACGTATGTTAGATCTGGGACATGAGGGACATCAAGGAGTAGTCAAGACGAAACAAAGGTTAAGAACCAAAGTTTGGTGGCTAGGAATTGACAGGCAAGTGGAAGAGAAATGTAGGACCTGTCATGGTTGTCAACATACGCCATTCTCGGATCAGCCATGGAAAGACCTGGCGGCCGATCTAACGGGACCACTTCCCTCAGGAAGTCATGTACCAGTAGTTGTTGACTACTATAGCAGATACTTTGAAGTAGACATTTTGAGATCAGTAACTTCTAGTAAGATTATTAAGAGCCTAGAGAAGAGTTTCTGCACTCATGGACTACCTGAATCATTGAAAACTTACAACGGACCACAATTTGTATCTGAGGAATTTGAGGATTTCCTGAGAGAGAATGGTATTCAACACCTTACTTCAAAACCTTCGTGGCCACAGGCCAATGGTGAGGTCGAGAGGCAGAATGGAAGCTCGTTGAAAACATTGAAAATTGTTCAAGCTGAGAAGAAAGATGTGAAGAAAGAACTCAGAAAGTTTGCTGATGGCATATAGGACTACTCCACATAGTATCACGGGAACGACTCCATCCAAGTTACTGTTTAACAGAGAGATTAGATCGAAAGTTCCAGAACTCAGAGAATTGCACAGAACTGAGGACAATGAAGCAAGAGACGGAGATATAGAACAGAAACAGAAAAGAACTGACTATGCAGACACGAGCACATCCGGGCCATCCGGCTACCGAATAGTGTTACAGATGTGGTTGACCATTTCATGTCCAACTTTTGAAAGTTCTGAAACCTCCAGCTGCTTTTCGGATAAAATTTCAACTGAACACCTAAAAGGTACCAATCTGGGCATGGCTCAAACGGATTTTTAATACCCCTACGAGGTACCAGTCAAATTATACATGTAGTTATAATCAAGGGCCGACTAAATAGATTGCCGATGCTACTTTTTTCATTGCGATTGTATTATCATAAACGTTGCGATTCAAATGTCATTTTTGAAGGCAAAATTACTCAACTTTCAGCGCTTGAAAATCCACAGTTTTTTTCAACTGTACAATTAATATTGAATTAAGGGAACCCTTACCTTTAGAAAAAGGATTGTATACAATAGAAAAAGAGTCTTACCACACAAACGAAACGAGCTGCTTCTGAACACCTTCAAGTCAAGAAGGACTTTGGACGTCAAGTTCTTGCAAGTACCTAACAGTTCAACATCAGGTTCAACTTCCTGTAGCGCTTTTCCAGTCATACAAGAGCACGACAAAGGGTTTTCCTTGAGATCTCTGTTGAAAAGAAAATCAGATTGTCTCTTAAACATAATCAAGGAGGTTTAAGGGTATCTTTCATGGCTGAACCAATGGATTTTCTCTGTTTCAAAATCTCATCAGGTTAACTCTGACATTTTAGGATGCAACCCAAAGATAAGTGTGAGAGAAACCGAGGGACAATGGAACTCAAAACACCATGGCAAGTACTCAAACCAACGGAGCTGCCGAGAGAACAACCGCTGGAACATAGGTTGAACGGTCGTGATTTTTAAATTTATTTTTATTTTTTTATTTCTTTGCATCTTAGCATGTCAAAACTACCCTCTATGTTAATCATGTTAATAGGAAAATCTTGCTTATTTAATAAGTGGGTGATATAAATTATTTAATCAACAATATTAAGCTCTCTGATAACGTTCTTACTCTAGAAAAAGATGTTTTTCAGAGAAGCTCTAAGTACTCTTTAAAATATCAGTGTTTATAATGGTTAAGGAAAAACTACCGTGATGTTTTTTGGTAAGAGAAAGATTTTCGTTAGGTTTTTGCTCCTTGGGGGACAATCTCTCTCTTTCCCTTTCCCTCTTGAAAATATCACTCATTCTGGAGATGTTCAAGTCACATCAGCTCCATAAAAAAAAGACAGGCTGCGCAAAGGATCACGGTACTTGCTCGCAGGTATTTGAACATATTTGGACGAATATGATTTACAACAGTCCATAAAAGGTCCACAGTTTTCCTAACATACATACATGCATACAGTTATCGTGTGATAGAATGATGTTCCAACAAGTTTTTATTCAACAAGGTTTAAAAATAAGTTATGTGAGATAAATAAGTCGAGCTCAGATTGTACAAATTTTTGTTTTCTCTCAGACGATAGAAACATTACGCTCGGCGTTCGGCTGGATTTTTTCCTTGAGTTTGAAAATGGAAACAATAACTTCTGTAAAACGTATGTCATTTTCGCTGGAGGCTTAACGCCATAACAAATAGCGTTTCAACCTGCTGTCGGTAGACATCCTCATTGTTCATGGTCAAAAAGGTTTGCCGGGATAGCTCGCTGTGCCTGAATAAAAATGAACCAGCTTCACAAAAGCTTGCAAAACTGTCACACCTTGCAAGTGTCTTGGAGTTTGGAGCAATTGTAAGACTTTGTATGAGAATTCCTGCTATAAGGTAAATATTTTGATTTCTACACTTCTGAATGAAAAATAAACATACCTTCCACGTGGAAGTGTTGTTCTCATGCTTACAGCGTCATTTTGAATAGTTTTACGGCATTTATTTTAAACAGTGCATGGCAGCAGAATTTGGTAAAACATTCAGTAAGATCCAATGAATTGCTGGATTCAATATTCCGATCTGCGTACCGCACGTACCAACTTTTTTGCCAACTAAGCTCGGTATCCAGCCGCTGTTATTGGATGAGCCCCAGAATCAACAAACTTGGTCATGATAAAACATCAAAATTTAACAGTCAAATGACAATTGTCCCAACCCACAACTGCAAAGATTTTCCTACCTTTTATGTTATACTAACCCAGTGAAAGAAAATAAATTTTTCGGCTCACTGTTATTTCAATTAGAGTAATCGGAAACCACGCCTTGCGGCTGTAACACTTCTCTTTTGGGTTTGTGTGGTAACGAATCGGGTGTGTACATGATGTGTGACAGGCTAAAAACTGTGACAGCATGAGCCGTCACAACACCAACGAATACTTACAGTTTCTCCAAAGACTTGAGCATACGGAACGCACCGGCCGGTATTTCAGACAAGTTGTTGTTTTGAAGATAACTGCCAATAGTGAAAACACTGTTATTAGTTCAATCATACGTGACAAAGCGCAAGGAGAATAAAAATGTTTTTACTTTAAATGAGCCAACTTTGAAATGTGGGATTAGTTCCGTTACACCTGGACATCAACTATCTACCTTCCGTTTCCTTAAAATTCCTTATGATGAGATAAGATTCATTTTCTTCTTGGTTCAAATATCGAAAAGTAGCTATATAGACTAAGTATTGATCAAACTTTCACACACGCAAAACCAAGAACAGTTTTCAAAGAGCAAATGTCTTATCTTGTCTCTTTTCGTTTTAAATTAAGTAACGGGCTGCTTACTTTAGCCGTGAAACGTTGTTCGTCTCTAATTGTGCCATGCGACACTTCCGTAACTTAAGAAAATTATTTGAAGTCTGAAGTATCAGACGAAATGCTTGGGAAAATAAACCAAATCAAGCTGCCACAGTCTTGTGCTGCTCACTGGGTTATCATGAAAAATTAGAAAATTAAGATATAGAAAGAGAGGTTACGGCTGTGTATTTTGGTCGGCTGCCGATTTTTGTAACTGGGATGGAAAAAATAAAATGTCTATGACATTAAAATTAACAAAACTATCTAAAATTGCTACTGTTTGCTAAGAGACTAAGGATCTGTTAGGAAGTCAAACTGTTTACTCTTTACAAATTCAAAGATGAGACTCAACACTTACAGACGTTTTAGAGATGTCAAATCACGAAATATGCCATCTGGTAGTGATGAGATTATGTTGCCTTGCAGGTACCTAGTTATCATCGAAGAAAAGGACAAAGTAAGTTAGCACCTGGAGTGCATTGACAACAAAACTATCTAAACATTGTTACGGTGTTCTACGAGAGTAAAGATCTGTTAGGAAGTCAAACTGTTTACTCTTTACAAATTCAAAGATGAAACTCAATACTTACAGACGTTCTAGTGATGTCACATTACGAAAAATGTTATCTGGTAGTGACGCAATTTTGTTTTCTTGCAGGTCCCTAGTTATCATTGAAGAAAAGGACAAAGTAAGTAAGTACCCGGAGTGTACAGTAACAACAAACATTTGAACACTTTTAAAAACAGGTTGTTGCTGGTTGTTTAGAGTTTATATATACAAGGATTGTCACGACATCATAAATTATAATTCAAACAAAGCAGACAACAACAGATCTGAAAGAGGAAAAATCTTTTAACTAACAGATTCTAAAAAGAAAACTTTATAAGCTGCGGTATTTTTCCCACTTGCGAAGTTTTGAGAGCACCCGATAAGCTACGCTACGCTTTCTCTCGTCCTCTCAAAACTTCCCGCGTGCATCCATAACTCGAAAGACGCACGCTAAGCATGGACCATTTCTTAAATATTACACAATAGTGAATACTTATTAACAGTTTAAAATTTATTATCAGAGTATATGAAACTAAAAATTAGAAGATGCAAAATCCAATGTCTGAAAGGGTCCTCTTAAAAACTAACCTAAAGGTCAGTAACATTCAAAATGGACTGTGCGAAGAACAAATATTTTTTTAATTCCAGTAACGTAAAGAAGAAAAGAAAAGTGTGTTCATCCGATTAACTGTTGTGTTTTGGCTTAAGCTTTAGCCGGTTTATTAAATTTGTTTCTGATTCACATAAGTTCGAATGCACGTTAACCTTACGGGGGGGGGGGGGGAGCATTTCGTTCAAACATGTTATATAAAATGGTGAAGAGAGTAGTATATAAAAGGCGGTTCTGAGCCAGGCAGCATCAGTCGGTCACTTGACAGCACTTAACTGGTTTTGAACCTGTTTGACCTGTCAAATGGCGCTGTCGTACGCCGTCGGTCTGGGGATTTAATTCTGATTTTGTACTGGGTGACCCCATTTAAACCGGTCAGAATCAGTTAGCTCCTCCCGCTTTAGATCACATGATGATTTCGGCTGATCAAGGTGACTTAATTATATGATTTGATTGGTCAGTTCCAATTCATACGATCTGCTAGGTCAGTCAAGTTCACTAAATCTGGTGAGGATCGGTTTAGAAGTGGATAAACCTGCCTTGAGCTTGAACCTTCGAAACAACATTTTCTGAAAATGTTTATGCTGCATAGACCACAATAATTGAATTGTAGTGCATGAACAATCTGTCTAACCAATAGAGTACTATTGTTTTATTTGCTTTTTAATTCCTTTCTGGAATACAACCAGTTTCTCTTGGTTAACTTACACGTTAACTACTCCAGCGGGAAGATCCGGAATGGTGGTAAGAAGTTTGTTACCACAATACACAAACTGTGTACCAGGAGGTATCGGAATCACGCATTTGTCCCCGTCCACCATAACCACAGCCAGCAGCAAAAGCACAACAGTAATAGACATGATGGAACCTGGAAGAAAACCAGAAACAATACAGAATATTAAAAGTAAGTTTTTATTGAAAATTAAGTTTTACATCAAGTTTATACATTGAGACAGCTTATAGTATTATGTCCTTAGTTAGATTTTCTCTTCAATGAGGGAGATGTTCATCAATTAGTACATGAGTTTCTGTTATGGGAGCGTTTCCTGGAACAGTTTTGACTTGTTTACAAAAGATATTATCTATTACAATACTTTATAAAACTGAGGATAACTCGATTTTTCTGAGAATTGCTTAATTTCCGTTGGTTTACTTTTGTTTTTTCTAAGGTTAGCCAAACCTAAGTCAAACCTGTTTGACATATTTCACCTTACATGGCTTTTCAGCCAATAAGGGTGTGCTTACTATAAAGGTTGTTTTATAAAACAATTATTGCCGCTCACTTGTACGAGCTACATCCAGAGGATAAAGGCACAGTTTTTGATTTTTGGACTATAGACAGACCACGATAAATTTTGATTGTCTCATCACGAGTTTGACCCCAAAATGGATAAATGCGGTAACACTTTGAGCGACTCGTATAATATATAATATATAATATATAATATATAATATATAAAAGTATTTCTTTATCAAACTTCTCCAGAAGGGTGTTAATTTTTATGTGAGTTGAGATATGCTTTCGTTTGTAGCATCAGGTGAGGAAGTTTTGCACGGTCGTTAGTTCAGGTGGAGATGTGGCATAGACAGAGAAGGCACAGTTAATTGAGATAGTACCAAAGATTTAAACAATTGATCGATCTCCCGTTGGTCGTAGCCATCATTCTTTAAGCCTCTTATTATGTATAAGAACTGATTACATTTTATAGCTTCTCCCGGATGTGTGCCATGTGTGCCCCAAAACTACTGTTTGTTTCAAAAGTGAGGCCTAATAGTTGTAGTATGGGGCGGCGTTCTATATTTGTAGCTGATTCAATTTGATCCTAGGAGCGCTGTTTTAATAACAGTAGTTCATTACTTTTATCGTCGTTAACAGGCATTGCATTAGGTATGACCAATCTTTAAAGTCCTCTAAGGCCCGTGGTGTCTCATTGACGATGTAGTTCATGATTGGGACTAGTATTGAGGAGTCCTCAGCAAGCTTCGTGAGTAAGGAAATGATACAATTACTAAGTTACGGGTCACTGATGAACAAATTGAAGAGGTGCGGACCGCTCACACTTCCCTGTATAGTCCCTTTGTTGACGTCTTTCCACGCGCAGATAGTTCATCAAGAAAGCCTAGGTGCCAGTTTATTATATAAGGATTGAGTTGGAGCGACTTCAACTTGTTGCTAAGAAGAATGTGTCTAACACGGTCAAAAGCTTTTGAAAAATCCATAGCAAGTAACCTGACGGCGGAGCAGTTAGGGTCATCCAGAGATTTCAGGTACGCATGTTGTATCTTGGTATCCTGGTTGCTTGACAAATTTGACTCGAAACTTTTCTTGCTATGGTGATGGTACACCTATTTTTTCAAAGCATCTGGCAATTACTAGGGTGACATTTATTTCTCTGAAATGACCAAATTCAACAGGATTTTCGGTTTTCGGTAGTGGATCAACGTTTGCAGTTTTCCAAGAAGACGGCCAAGTGTGAGAAGAAAGGGACATCATCACGAGTTTGAACCCAGTAACGGATCAATGCAGTAACATTTTGAGTGACTTATCACGAGTTTGAACCCAATAACGGATCAATGCGGCAAATTTTGAGCGAATCATCGCGAGTTTGACCCCAATAACGGATCAATGCGATAACGTTTTGAGCGACTCATCACGAGTTTCACTCCAATTAACGGATCGCGAAAAACTCCCTTATCATTCTGTTTAATCCTCAATCTTTCAATTTTCGTTTGCTGACTGCTATTCTGTGTTAAAGAAATTGGTGAATGATGTTATCTACAAAGCCAAAGATACATGTTGTTTTTTTAAAAAGAAATAAAGAACCGGGCTATTTTGCTGAGCTGCGTTCACCAGGGGGGTCTAAATTTCAGCACGTTCCCTTGTTCCTTGTTCCCAATATATTTCTTTCTCATTTGTTCCCTATGATTTTTTCCCCTTGTTTCCGTGTTCTCTTGTTACCATAAAACCAGTGGGAGTTCCTTATTATTGCTCTTACTTCTAAGACCAGTAGCCCACGGAATAATCCTTCAAACTATCTCTACAGCGCGTGTTTGCATTCTGCTCGATAAACTCCAGTTTATAGGAGAAAACACCCATCGTGTTGTAGGGCTTATCTAGTGCAAACTTTTAACACTTCATTTTAAAACAAACAGATGGATTCCATTTTTGTTAACCTTAGCAAGAGATGGCTCTTAGTTTAATCTTAATTTTTAGCCAAAGTGAACCTCGTTGCTTTTATACAAAAACGTGTAAGTTGTTAACCCTATTTTACACGTGAAGGGGGTGTGGGAAGGTGGCAGAAAGTTCCCGCGCTGATTTCAACCGCACATAACTTCTTCAGTATTTAAGAAATGCCCACCAAATTTTGTCACTTTCTTAAAATTTATCAGAGAAACGTACGGGGGACGGGATACTGTGTTTCCATGACAACAACGTTTTCAAAGCCATGTTCAAAATTGGGACAAGATAACATTAAAATACTCTTTAGTTGTCAGGCCAAGTTCAATTACTTTCAAACATTTAATGAACCAAACTAAAACATCTTGTTTAACGACATAAAAAAAGGTGTTTAACGACATGGAAGTCAAAACGATCTGCAGTTAAAATTAGTGTTGACATTCCACTCATTCATCCAAACTGTCATCCTTTGCTAAAAGGTATTACCTCGCAAGGGAAGAGGCGGCGAATTTCTCTTAACTCGTCTTATCTTACTTTAACTAGCAAAAGTAAACACGTATCAGTTTCCCTAACCCTTTAGGGTATAAATGTATCAATATCCCTTAAATACCTCGCCTTATCTCACTTAACTTGCAAGGGTAAACCTGCATCAATTTCCTTTTAGTATCTTGTTTCAACTCATTTTAACTAGCAAGGGTATATCTCATCTACCCTAGCATCTGTTTCCCTCAACTCGCTTTATCTGGCCTTATCTAAGCTTAACCCGCCTTAAATTATGTCGCCTAAAGTCGAACGAAAGCCCAAGCTGCAGAGTACCTTAACTTCAACTCACTTACCTTGCCGTACTGACAAGCCGAACTTGAATCCTTATTCAATTTCACACCAAAAAATATAGAGTGAGAAGATTAATGGTAATGGAACAGCTCGACGTCAAGCAAGTTCTAAAACGATCATATATTTCCTCAGTGCTGGTGTCGTGGTGATATTGAGTAATTAAATGAAGCGACGTTTGAAGATCATTGATATCCATTCATTAAGGAAAGGAAGGAAAGGGAGGAAGGCATTAATTACAATAATAATAATATAGTAATAATAATAATAATAACAATAATAATAGTAATAATAATAGTAATCTTTACTTTCAATTAACAATCAAGATAACTGAAATGATAAAATAGAAATTTAGAGATGCTCAGATATTTCTTGCAAATGATTTGACCCTTTGAGAACTTTTATTAAAATTCTTTAAGAAATAAACCCATTTCTACTCTCTCTATAAGACCCGTTTAATGAAATGTTCACAGGCACTAAATTCGTGTTTGTAGGATTTAAAACCGAAAGATTTATGACACAAATACAGGTTGTTTAGTATGTAGTTTGGATGCCATTTCACTGGCCAACTCAGCTCAATTAACGGTCAACGCTAGCTGTGGTTCAAACTGCGAAACGTCTAAACAAGACGTAAACACCGTTTCTGACAACAAAATGCCTGAAACTTCCAAACTAAAGCAAAGCAACACTCGCCACTTTATTAAATATTCAAATTGCATGCACATGGCTAGTGGCTTTATCAATTCATGATTTAATTTGTTTGTTGGTGTTTCGTTCCCACTATCTTTAATCATTTAGTTTGGTTCAGATTAAATGTGAAACCAACCGTCGTATGTTAAGTTTTCTTAATTTCCCAGAAATAGAGTACGTACAGTATAAGAGAAAATCAAAAATTTAGGAAATAGGAAATTAGAAAGATCTCCTTGAAGCACCCGCAGCTGATTACACTTCAAGTGCAAAATGCCGAGAATCCCAAACACCTTCTAAAATGTTACAAAAATTCTAAGACTATTCTTGTTCTAAACACGGAAAAAATTCGAAAAACCTCACTTCATTTGATTTAAGAAGCAACGAATTTAAAGGAGATTTAAGTCCTATCTCCCAGGGCATCTACCATTTATTCGCCCCCATCAAAATGCTGACCCTTGGGTATACGTTTTCACAGCTTGATCTCAAACAAGATAATAGCTTTAATCATACCATTTTGAAATCACTGGTGATTCCTGCAATCTGATTGGTTCCCAACAACAGTGATTACAGAATTAATTGCACCGTT
>JANRMR010190932.1:0-19811 GCA_025434825.1 Bergia sp. 'catenularis'
CACGGTACGATTTTCAGCGTTGCGCGAAAAATCGTACCGTGTAACATCACCTTTTATTTAGTTTGAATATTACTCGTGCCGCCATTTTGAAATGTGACGCATTTTGGTAGCAGTGCCAGGTCTCTCTCGTTCAATCTCTTTAATTAATTTATGTCACATTTCAAGATAGCAAACAAACTCACTTTTTAGCTTTCAATACGGACAAACGCCGTATTTAAGTTTTATTTGAGAGCAGTAGTGCTTTCAGTCAGGGATCTCTTGAAAAATCACGGACATATTTCGTCCACATTCTTAACTTAATGGGGCCAAGAGTCATCCCATCCATTGTTTCCTTACAGTGTGCCGGACTTTGAACCAGTGGTCAGCAGCAGTCCAAAGGAACAGCATGCACAAGTACAAGTTGACCTTGTTTTTCTCCGTTCTTGTTGTCATGGTTACAGAAATACTGGCTGGTGAGTGCTGATGCGATATGCATGAAAAACGGACAGATTGATTTAAAAAAGGCTGCATGAGTGTGAAAATACCGATAACCCAAGCTCTACTGACTCTGCGCCGTTTGGGGTTTGGTTAACACGCGAGACGTTAAGCTGACAAATTAGTGATAACCTTTTTCAGCGAATGTATGGGTAATATGAAATATGCCGTGCATTGCTGCGAAATTCACCAGCTACCTTTGTATACTTGTGTCATTGTCATTTTTTCATGTTTCTGTGGCTTTCTGGAGTCTATTTGGCTGTGATTCAAGATGCTGCGAGAAAAATTAAAACTTCTTAAAAACTGTAGTCAGCACTCTTGTGTAACTTCTAAGTAACTTACCCATGAAAACTTTATTGTGTATATTCTGTAGTTATTTCTCTTGAGAGATGAACGTAAGTGCTTACACCAAAAAGTTAGCATTTACGTCCACGTTGTGGCCAATTCAAGTTTTACATTTCAAGATCGACTTTTTCCGCGTGGAATGCTGACGCTTCTTCATATCTCCCACCAACAGGTCAAGCCGCGGCTCCCGCAAAAGGTAACGAGAATTGCAGTCTCTTGTACATTGTTTGACATTGTACTGCTCTTCTTTGTGTCTAAAATTGGCAGTGCTTTATTTAACAATAACACTAGCACTGACAATAGCGATGATGATGAAGATAGTGATAGCAATGACAGTGACGATGACGATAATGATAATGTTACGGTGACAATTGTAGTGACGCTGATAGTGCTGATGACGTTGACGATGATGGTGACAATGGGTCGATCTGAAATTGACCGTAACGTTAACAACAAAAATAACGACAGTGATGATGGCAAAAAAAGTTGACGAGGACGACAGCAATGAAGATAACGATGATGATGACCATAACGAGGACAATAATGACAATAACAACGACGATGGCATTGACAGTGACAATGACAGTGACAGTGATAGTGACGATGATGACATTGAGAATAACAACTGTGATGATGAGAACGCTAAAAGCAATAGCAGTAACAGGAACAACAAGAACAGCAAGGATAATAGCAAAAATATAGAATGACAGTGACAACAAACTCGTCTAGTGTTAAATGTCCAAATTCTAGCATCGTGGATGATAATGATGATGATGAAAATAATAATAAAAGCAATTATGATGTAATAACTGAGCAATGGTAGTGATAATGATAATGATAATGGTAAAAATAACAATAATATTAATCAATTGGTGTTCTCTGCTGCAGGAGAACCACCTGAAATTGTCGATTTCCCGCAAAATGATCTCTATAGAATTTCCGACGATTTTGAAATCCCGTGTAAGGCAACAGGAACGAAACCGCTAACCTGGACTTGGAAAAAGGACGGCGTGGCATATCCGTGGCCAATTGCTTCCGTAGTTGAGGTCGCGCCAGACGGCACGTTATCAGCGGAGTATATCAACCGGTTTGACGATGGAGTCTATCAGTGCTTTGTGAAAAATGCGTTTGGCGACACATACAGCCGAAAACTCAAGGTTAAAGTTACAGGTATGTGGACAACGGAAAGAAAAAAAATAGATTGTCCATTTTATGTAATTCTACTGAGTTTATATGAAATTTCCCCTCAAGAAGAAACAAAACGAAAGGGGAAAAAAATAGCTATGACCAGTTTATAAATTTTCATCTCTAATATGTGATCGATTCCTTTTTTCTCACAACTAAACAACTTATTTTACATGGATGATGTAAAGAGTGTATGTTGATAAACGGTTTTGGATTCAGAAGGTCTTTAACCCTCTGAATCCAAAACCGTTTATCAACATGCGTCCTCTCTTTACATCATCCATGTAAAGTAGGTTTTGGGTTCAGATGCTTGAACAAGGTCTTTAACCCTCTGAATTCAAAACCTATTTTACATGGATGATGTAAAGAGAAGATGCATGTTGATAAACGGTTTTGGATTCAGAGGGTTAAAGGCCTTGTTTAAACATCTTCCAAATTATCTTTGCAGTGGTTGGTAGATTCTTTGAACCGGAAAATAGCCCTCCGATAGATGTTGAGGTGACCATTGGAAGACCAGTGATTGTGCCGTGCCCGAAACACCGATACAGCTATGGTCAGTACTACAGCTGGGGGTTTAAAGATCTGTCGACATCGCGCCGCATAAGTTTGGATGAAACAAAGCACAGGTTTGTGACACAGAATGGCACGCTCGTGTTTGCTTGGGTGAATACATCAGACGCTACTTTCGCGAATGAGTACAACGGCGTCTCTTGTTCTGTAGAAGGAGGTCACTCGATTTACCGTTCCAGGAAAATTAGGTTCAAGGTTGTTGGGAAAGGTGAGTTGAACAAGCGATGCTCAAGTGAAACTCTTTCCAGTGTCAGAGTAGTCAAGCTAAGTTTCTTAAAAGTGTTATCAACGATTTTGTCTTTGAGATGCCACGGATTTATATTAACTTAGATTTTTATAGACATTCCGTAGTGTAATGTAATGTTATGGTTCCAGTGTTTTATGATTCGAAACTGAATTGTGGTAGTTTATATGTGATTTACTCGATATTCAGTTGTTGATATGTCACTATAATTCATAAACAGTAGATTTACGTTTTACAACTTGTTATTTACTCGTATCGTTGAGATTGAATTCTTTTACTGTGTTTATATTTGTACCACTTGGAATTTAAATCATCTTACCGATTGTCATTTCATTTATCCTCCATGTCGTTGTAACTGACGCAGTGCTTCCCTGTGTCGTGGCTCTTGATGATGTCACTGTGTTGCCCGTCGTCATTGCATCTTGGCTGCACCTATAAAAATTTACTTATTTTTACCTTGTAGAGTTCAAGGGTTATACTCGACCAACATTCTACAGTAAACCTGATGAGATAATCCATGGAACCCAGGGGAAAATGGTCAATTTATACTGTGCTGCATTGGGCAAGTAAGTTTCAACTACCCTTAAACTTTACTCCAACCATTCACCAAGGACAAGTGTAAATTTAAGCTGCTCAGACACCTCCATGCCATATGCTGATCCAACTGCCCTCCCAAGTATTGGATTTAGCAGACCCGTAGCCAGGAATTTTCTTTGGGAGATTTTTACATTAACACCCGAGATTACATTTACCATGTAGATTATAGAGATTGGTTCACAGGTTAGGTATAATAAAAGATTGTGTTTATAATTATAGACCAGCGCCAAGCATAGTGTGGTTTAAAGATAACAACCGGATTGTGTCCGGAGAGAATGGAGTTAATCTGAAGTATCACAATCGGCGCTTCCTGATAACAGATCCTGGAAGAAAAAATCACGGCAGCTACAAATGTGAAGCCACGAACACAAATCCAAAGAACGGCGTCGTCACCACGATCGTGCATCACTGGAACCTCGTTGTCAGAAGTAAGCCATTTAGTGTGAAGGGGCAGGGGAGAGAACGAGGAAAATTTCCGTGCAGCCTGTCTGTTAGTATCGAGAAACCAAAGTTCAGGAAGTCCGCTGAAAAGTCTTTTGAGTTAATGTTTCACATCTCAGAAAACAGTTTTCTGACCATTTAAAACCCTGATATTAAAAAGTTGAAAACAGGAAATTAGACAATAAGAATCGAGCAATCAGAAATCATAAAATAGGAAAGTCTCGTAACTTCTGTTTAAATTACACTCACTAGAACTGTTTGATATCCTAGCCTTCTCAGTTATCTAAGTTTTCCTACTGGTAAACGGCACACATTATATCCCTTTACAGTTATCAACGCTTTCCTTCTTGTAAAGAACGGTTGCTGGAACTGCATTTCTTCCTCTGTCCTCGGTCACAGCTATCATCAGTTTCCTTCTAATTGTAAATAACAATCGCTCCAACTGTTTGTCTTCCCATCTCTTCACAGCTATTATTAGCAGTTTCCTTCTTGAAAACAACGCTTGCTGGAATTGTTTGTCTTCCTACAGTATCCCTTCAGAGCTATTAACAGTTTCGTTCTTGTAAACTGCACTAGCGGTAACTGCTTATCCTTGCTATTCCTTGCAGCTAACAACGCTTTTCGTATTGTGAACGACACCGTCGTTGATTGAGCAGTTTTCGTTCTTATCTTATCACTGTCATCAACGATGTTTTGAAAAAATCATTTAACTCTGAATATGAAGAGTCCAGCTGGTTATATAACACTAACTAGAACTGCTTGCACGTTTCTGGTATCGAGTAAAACCTAGTGTTCTGATTCCATTTTAGGCGCACCACTATGGAAAGTCAAGCCTTCCAAACGAGAACACATCGCCATCGGCGGTAAGATAACTCTTACGTGTGAAGCAGAGGGCTATCCACAGCCGGACTACACCTGGAGGAAGAAAGGAGAGGTTATATCAAGCAGGTACGTGGGCAATTTCATTCACCATTGTTTGCTTTCACTCAGTGTGATTTGCCAAGTTCTAAGCTGACTTACAACTAGAACATACTTTAAACATACAGCACAGGGGCTGGTTTCACAGAAATAAAGCGAGCATGAGAAAATCTGTAAAGGTGGATATCCCTAAACAAGCTTGCTTACCTTGTTCCAATTTCGAAGTTCGTATGCATTAACGAAGAAAAAAAGAAGAGAGGGAGAAGAACGAAAAAGAGAAAGCGATTGGAAGAAGAAAGGGAACGGGATATTACTCACTTCCAGTGGTCTAAAGCGCTCCTTTCCCATACTATTACTATTTGGAACTAATTTGTCTCTCATATTCAGAAGTTTAACCAAAGAAAATATACAAACTCTACCGTGGGACAGGGATAAAACAGTAAACTTCGGACTTGTTTGACATTTATTAATTATTTTCAAGCTTCTAATCTTAACATTATCTTACTTTGTTTACTCAATATTTTAAACTGTATTTCTATACAAAATACGAAGGTAACATTTCGGAATGTCTGAGGTGCGATTTAGGTGTTTATTTTCGTTGTCAAGAAAAACTAGCTTTGGAGTGACGCTGTTTGAAGAGGAGTTATTCAAATTAATAAAGTACTTTTATCAAAAATTGTAAACACCGCAACAGTTTTAGTACATCTGTGCTAGATCGCATTTTCTATTATTTTGTCGTGTAGATTTGTAACTTTTCAAGCCTCGGTCGAAACCTTCACATTTTGAACCATTGCTGTGCGAGAACAGTGAGCCCATAGTGCTAACTAGGTATCTTTTGTAATCCAACAGTGCGCATGTGCAGGTGAATGGTGGTAAGCTGGAGATCACCAGAGGACGTGAGCAGGACAGTGGGGTGTATCATTGTGACGCCGAGAACCAAGTGGGTCATCTGGTTGCCTCAACGTGGCTGCAAGTCTCAGGTGCGGTGATGAAAACGATTTATTCATGATCTGCACTGATTTACATGCATTTTCGCCACTGAAAAAAAATTCGTATCTGAAAAAAATAAAATCACGACATCTTGATGTGTGTTGAAATCAATCTTGAGCCGTTTTACCAAAGTTTTTCCAAGATTTCCGATGACTTTCCGAAAACTAAGTCCCCATCCAAAAACAACTAAAGTGTAACTTCTGCAAATTTATTAACTCCAGTAATGTTGTTGCTTCTTAAACTGTTTTTACAAAGTCATTTGAGGTTGGGTTTTTTCATAACTCAATAAATGAAATCCCATATCCTTTTAAGTGTGATTCAGATATCTGAAGAGTCTTGCAAAACCGATTTATTTGACACTAGAAACTTTTAAACATACAAATAGTACCCTAACCGTAGCCTTAGTCCTAACTCTATCCCTAACTTTGGCCATTCAATGAATATTACGTAATATTGTAAATTTTTAGCGACGACCCCAACTTAAAAACGACCCTAATCTTAACCCTAAGACTTATCTCTATTCCTAATTCTAACTCTTTTTCATCGGCCCCATGACTTTTTGATTAATAAAACAACGTTAGTAGTTTAGTGTCTTGGTTTAGTACTTGTTAATATTAAATACTGTTACAAAAATAGTAACTCACTAATTAATACTAGAATACTGGATGTTGAAGCTGTGATTGCTGTACAACTTCGGAAACTAATAAAAACTGTTCAGTTGGAACAGTCGCGGCAATGCGCGTGCGTATAACGTGAAACGGATCTCTGATATCACTAGAATGTTCTGTAAAGTAAATATTGCAAAACCAAAATGCAGTATGATATTTAATCTTGCGTTTGGTTACTTACCGGAACTTGTAAAGGGTGCGATGGTTAAGAATGCAGTTATTTCTACTTTCTTCCTTTGAGAAGCCTTTAAAACAATATATTTTCGGGGCTCGAACGAAAGTGCGGACTCTGAATCTGATGGCATTTGCTTGTGCATTCCCGCGTAAGTGACCAAACTCAAGTTAAAAATTATTCTACCTTTTCATTTCAGTATTTTTCAGAAACAACTTTTTTCGTAGAAAACATCTATATCACATTACAAGCAAGCTCTTTACCCCAGCAAACTCCAGTTAATGTGTTTGATCGTGCAAAACAGACAGTTTAGAAAATTGTTTCAGTAATTCCTTTTTCTCGCATGTGTAAGGTGCCAACTATACTGCATAGTTATATGCAAATTGAAACGTAATTATTTTTAATCCAGCTCACGAGAGTAAATATGTCCTTGATTTTTCAGATTAACTGGGCAGGGTCCAGATATTGTAGTTTTGAATCACAATAAATAACACGTGTAAATATAATTTTAAATAGTTATTCACGCCCCTCACTTTAATCAGCTTTTGTTGCTTGTGTTAGAGACCATAAACAGAGTTTTACCATACCATACCACACCATACCATACCATACTATACCATGCCATACCATACCATACCACACCATACAATACCACACCATACCATACCACACCATACCATACCATACCATACCAAAACACACTATACCAAACCATACCACACCACACCACACCATACCATATCATACCATACAAAACCATTCCATACCTTACCATACCATGGCATTTCAAACCATAACATACCGTATCAAACCTTTCCACACCATACCATACCATAACACGTCATATCAAACCATACCACACCACACCATACCATACCATACCATACCATACAAAACCATGCTATACCATACCACAACATATCATGCCATTACATAACATACCATAGCATAACATACCACACCATACTATACCATACCATACCATACCATTACATACCATCCCATTACATAACATACAATAACATAGCATAACATACCACACCATACTATACCATACTATACCATACCATACCATACAATACACCAGGCTCTTACGGTTTTTTTTCTCCAGCCGAACCACCAAGAATTACACACTTCCTTGAGAACAATCTCGGCTATCCTTTGGCGGTTCTGGCGAGGCATAGTGACAGAGGCTTTGACCTGCCGTGCAAAGCTGTCGGCACAAAGCCCATGAAATGGACTTGGAAGATCGGTCGACGGGGCAAGAAGCTGGATATTGATGGGAAGAAATTTGTATTGAAGACCGACGGAACATTGATTGGGCGATCACTCACGGAAAAAGACAGCAATTTCTACCAGTGTGAGGTTTCAAACAAGCAAGGAACGGTGTTCAGTAAAAGGATTCGAGTCAGGGTGTCAGGCAAGTTTTACAGACAGATAGACAGAACGAGCGATCGACAGGCAGACAGACAGACACAAAAACAGACACAAAGATAAATAGATAGATAGATAGATAGATAGATAGATAGATAGGTAAATAGAGAGAGAGAGAGAGAGAGAGAGAGAGAGAGATTAATATGTCGAAAAATATGTTTTTAGAGGTTTCTAAGTCTGTTGGCAAGCTGTACAAGCTATACATTCTCTGTGATTTTCAACGTTTTCAAAAAGTCACCACTCTGCCAAAGGTTTCATCATATTGAGTTCAAATGTTTAGTAAGTACTAACTGTGCTGTGCTTTTACCATTTATGCACATTTTTTGTTTGAATCTTGAAGTGGGATTTATGCCACATTATGCAAATGAAGCAAGATAATGACGTCATACTGAAATCCTCCCATTAACTTGGTGGATTCATAAAAATGTAGAGGTCAAGAAACTTTTAAACATATGCCCGCACACGAAATGGGAGAAGCATGGCGCTCTCGGACCCACAACATTCAAATCCTTCCCTGATTAACTTAAGGTTGCATGTAAATACTTCAATAAAACCAGACAGCGGATACAACAGTCACTGGGTAATTCTTATATTTATTTAACTCTTAGTTAGAAGTAAAAATGATGGGTTCTATATTGCTACAGACAGTTTTAACCAATTTTTTTTACTCACAGCAACCGGTAAATTTTACCAAAACCCCAGCGAGAAGATTATTAAGGAAGTAAGGGTTGGCCAGCCACTTGTAGTGGATTGTCCCTTCCGCTCTCACAGTTTTGGACACGAGATCTTGTGGGAAGGAGTAAGCGGCAATGGACGAACTCAGCACAGTTATGTTATTGCTGAGGAGCGCAACAAAGTCAAAGGGAACCTGGTTTACTCATATCTCAGTAGAAAAGACTTGAACGAGGTATGAAGGCGCGCGCTCGAGTCTCTTTACCGACAAGCCGTGAATATATTTATCCACAACTATAATCTGTTCAAACAGTTCCAGGAAGCAACGCTAGTTGCAACTTTTAAATTGCAACCAGCGTTGATTTAGAAAATTGATTTTATGACGTTGTTATTTAATTGTTAACGGGTTAAGGCAGTATTGTGGATTGTGCAAAACAACAACTTTCGGTGTACCGCCTTCTAGGATCATTTGGGCAGACCGCCCAGTGCTTTTGTAGTTTCTGAAGTGACAAAATAGTGTGATAGGATGGTTATGCATGAATATTAAGATATAAAAGTCTTGAGGTTTTAGAAGCTTCGCTGGATGTAAGTGATAAAATTTTTGAAAAACGAATATAGTTTTCAGACTTTTGCAATTTTTCTGAAGATTTCCAAACACTCTACAAACTCGACTCAGAAAGTTTACATGATAAAATTCTTACTTACTGCGAAAAATGGAGCTGGACTAAAAATTATTTGGCTCTCCTTCATGGAATAAATGCGCTCGGTCGGTACGTCCTGACCTTGAGCCAAATAAGCCCCCGTCCGGCCCGCCCACTTAGTCGACCAATACATGTTACCGGTATTTGCTTTAATTCATGAGATGTTAGTTGGACACACATAGTTACGGGTACAACCTTTTCATAATGTTCTACTTTTGTTGATCAAACTAAAGTGGTTGTAAAAGGGCGCCTATCGAGGTGAGGTTCCTAACAACAGAATAAAACCGTTATGTTTAAAAAATCTTCGCCAGCATGGTAAGATATTTGTATGAACATCAGCCAATTTTGAAGTGGGTTGTGATCGGCCTTTTACGTCATACATATTTTTCTCCGTCAATTTGCGATATACAAGTTTTATGGTTAGATAAGAGAAAATAGTTGGGGCGGCAATGGTGGGAGGGGGTGGCGTAGATTTGGTAATGGCGGAAAGGGAATTAAGTAAGTTTGGTAATAACAACGAAGGGAGTTTGCTAATGGCAGGGAGGGGGTTAGGTAAGTTTTCTAATGGCAAAGAAGGGAGTTAGGTAAGTTTGCTAATGGCAGGGAGGGGGTTAGGTAAAGTTTGCTAATGGCAGGGAGGGGGTTAGGTAAGTTTGGTAATGGCAACGAAGAGAGTTAGGTAAGTTTGCTAATGGCAGGGAGGGGGTTAGGTAAGTTTGCTAATGGCAGGGAGGGGGTTAGGTAAGTTTGGTAATGGCAACGAAGAGAGTTAGGTAAGTTTGGTAATGGCAGGGAGGGGGTTAGGTAAGTTTGGTAATGGCAAGGAAGGGAATTAGGTAAGTTTGCTAATGGCAGGGAGGGGGTTAGGTAAGTTTGGTAATGGCAAGGAAGGGAGTTAGGTAAGTGCTAATGGCAAGGAAGGAAGCTAGGTAAGTTTGGTAATGGCAGGGAGGGCGTTAGGTAAAGTTTGCTAATGGCAAAGAAGGGAGTTAGGTAAGTTTGCTAATGGCAGGGAGGGGGCTAGGTAAGTTTGCTAATGGCAACGAAGAGAGTTAAGTAAGTTTGCTAATGGCAGGAAGGGGTTAAGTAAGTTTGCTAATGGCAGGGAGGAGGTTAGGTAAGTTTGCTCATTGCAGGGAGGAGGTTAGGTAAGTTTGCTCATGGCAGGGAGGGGGTTAGTTAAGTTTGGTAATGGCAAGGAAGGGAGTTAGGTAAGTTTGCTTATGGCAGGGAGGAGGTTAGGTAAGCTTGGTAATGGCAAAGAAGGGAGTTAGGTAAGTTTGCTAATGGCAGGGAGGGGGTTAGGTAAGTTTGCTAATGGCAAAGAAGGGAGTTAGGTAAGTTTGCTAATGGCAGGGAGGGGGTTAGGTAAGTTTGGTATTGGTAGGGAGGGGGTTAGATAAGTTTAGTAATAGCGGGGAGGGGTGGGGTGGATTCGGTGGGAAAGAAGAAGATAAGTTACGAACAAAAGTTGGTCAATGACAAATGAAAAAACACTTTTCAAGTCTAGTTCAACCGGTAGTGTGTAACATCCTACGTACTTCACCCAAAAAGGATGTAAATGGTCGCTCATTTCACTTACACTAATCTTACAACGATTTTCTTTACAGGCCAAGAAAAATGGCGGGTTGCAGTGTGTCATGAAATCTGGTAACATTAAAGAAAAATCCGCAAAAATTGTTCTCAACGAAATTGGAAACGGTAAAGCTCATTTTTGCCCCATTCTGATATAATGTCAAAGTCTAAAAAGGAATAATCATAAACATTGTTAAAGGCGTGACTGTAATGTGAATGGTTTCAAAGTCTGTGGAGATATTTTACAACTGCATCATATCAACCTACAACGACTGGAACGTTTTCACCCTACCTCTTAGAACGGAAAAAACTATTCCTCAACTACCTTGGCTTCACGTACTTTGAAAGGATGTCTGTGTTCTAGAGTTCAGTGGTAGCGAGGTTAGAGTGTCTGACTCGTAACCTAAAGGTCGTTAGTTCAAATCCCGCCTGACCACTGTGTTGTGTCCTTGAGTAAAACACTTGTGGTCGAGTGGTTAACGTGTCTGACTCGTAGCCTAAAGGTCGTGAGTTTAAACCCCGGCCTGACCACTGTGTTGTGTCCTTGAGTAAAACACTTGTGGTCGAGCGCTTAGCGTGTCTGACTCGTAACCTAAAGGTCGTGAGTTTAAACCCCGGCCTGTCTACTGTGTTGTGTCCTTGAGCAAGGCTCTCTACTCGACTTGCCTTAGTTAACTCAGCTGTGTAAATACTGGGGTAAAGGAGTAGCACCCTCCCCTTAACCCTTGCGGTAGTAGCTGAGCAAAAAGGAGCCTTCGGGTCGCCTTCGACTAGGGTCGACCATTTTACTTTACTTTCTAGTTTTCTAAGCCACAATGTACAAACTCCTTAAAGGTCTATTTTGGGAAAAATAGTATGTTGATTAGGATGAAAACTCTTGTTTCCTGAACATCTTGCAAATGGTTCTCCATTGTGATAAAAACTCATCAAACTTTTGCTGTCATATTATTTTAACAAGATTTCTCTTTAAGACGTTGGAAACAAAAGGCTATATCGGTGTACATTCCTGGTTTTTACGGCATCATCTCCAGCAGAGCAATGGTTAAATGATGAAATAAACTATTAACGATAACCTTTAATGTAGTAGTAATAACAAGAATAATAATAATAACAAATAGAGGTAGCGGAGATAGAATATTTATCTTTGAATGTCGAAGATGCTAAGATATTTTCAACACAAGGATATAGTGTTCCCTTGTTTTGGATTGTTTTGTTTATTATTTAGCAATCTATAAATGCTTACAAACTAAAAAAGTAAATGAGCGAGGATAACGAAACAAAAAGGGTACCAGGGCAAGAAAACTGTTATCAAAGGAACATTTTTATTCTTTGCGTAAATCCCGGTAATTTAAGGCTTGTTGAATATTTAAATAAACAGTAATAATAACAATTGATTTATTAATTTTTCAGAAGTTACTGGGGATGTTGAGCCAAGCTTTGCGTTTCCTATCCCTACGACAATAAAAGTCTTAGGCGGCTCAAGAAAGGTCGTACCCTGTTACGTCACTGGCAAGTAAGTTATTAACGCTGTTTAAACTTCTTTACTGCACTTATTTTATATGGGAACAAGTTTTGCGATTGAAAATTTCGATATTTTGGTGGCATTTTGTCTCAGCTGATACTTGTTCAAGTATACTACTCTATCATATATTCTTTCCTTGTTTATGGTGTTTTGATTTGGGGGAACACCTACAAAACAAATATTCACCCACTGGTAATCTTGCAAAATAAAAACAGTACGCATCATTACATTTTCTGATTTTAAGGCGCATACTTTTCCACTTTTCAAAAATCTCAACTTACTAAACCTTCCAGATATCATTAAACTCTATACTGCATTAGTCATGCATCAGTACAACAAGGGCAGCCTCCCAGAGAATTTCAATGTTTTTTTATTACCTCGGTTCGTAGCAAGCATCCGTACAGTACACGATTAGCTTCTAAACCAACTTTAACCCTTCCTTCAGCTCGCACTAATTATGGTATTTTCAGCATTAAATTTCAGGGACCTAAAGTCTGGAATACTATTGATGAGTCACTGAAATCCTTAAGTTATTCTACTTTTAAACACAAAGTTAAAGAACAGACCATCGCTCTATATTAGTTTCCCAGCTAGCATTTTGACTTTGCCAACTGCACTGTGCTTGTATTTGTGAGGCTTTTTTTTTCTCTCTTTTTTTGGTTTCCATTTTTTCCCTTTTTTTGTTTGTTTGTTTGTTTGTTTGTCTGCGTATAAAGATTTAGTAGTCACTGTATTCTTACTTACTATAGGCTATCTTGTCCCTGACTTTGTTCTTCAAAATTCATTCCTAATGGCCACCTGTCTAGACTAGCCTCTCATGGTTATTTACGGGCGGCCTGCACTCTCCTTTTTTGTATAGTTTTAAATTCACTTATATTAATGTAACAATTGAGTGCTAAATAAAGATTGTTGTTGTTGTCATCATATTTAAAAGAACATTTTTAGAAAACAAGTTACATCATGGCAACATATGGTGTTAACATCAGATTCAATAATCCAAACGGCCTCTTTGTGATGGGTCACGAATGTCTTAGTTGCAGATATAGACAAAGACTTTATTCATTTCAAGTCTGCGAAATTTTCAAAGAATATTAACGCCTGAGATCGTTCCTAAATTTAAAATATTTAGCGCTATGTTAATTAAGTTGTAAGTTGTCCATTCTATCAATGCTTATATCAAGCAGTAGCTTTGTTTCCGTCGATACAATCGCTATAATCAATGGTGTATCATCTAACTTTCAAATAGCCTGTCTGATCCGATCGCGCATGTACTTTAGATGGTAGTACATTTTTTAAAATAAGAGACTACGCATTTTTAACAGTCCAATAATTGGCATTCATGAGTGAGATTGGACGCTGGGTCTTAGTAGGAAGAAGAGAATTGAGTTTTCTTTGAAAAAACAGAAATAATATTGTGCGTATGTATGTATGAATGTATGTATGTAAGTTTGCATGTGTTTTTGTGTCTATGAATACACGTATGTATTCGCTATATGTGTACGTAGGTAAGACTGGCAAGCAACTATGTTTTGCATTTCAGGCCCGACGTAACCATCGAATGGGAGTTCAACTCTAAGAAGATTGTTGATGGTACCAATTCGTTCTCGACTTCCTTGATTCCTGCTCATTTGGTAATTAACAAAGTAGAGAAGAGTAAACACGAGGGGAGCTACAAATGCACTGCCATGAACTCAGCTGGCTCAGTGACGTCACCAACTATTTCACTCCGGGTTTTCCGTAAGTAACCAGGCCTCCGTTGCTCGAAAGAAGGCCATCGAAACGCTAAGTGCTTAGACAAGTGTTTCTCCTCATTTTCCCTTGCCCAACACTATTTCATGTGATAGAATGGATAACAACATTGCATGAATAAAACATAAGTAATGACAAGACAGGAAAGCATTAATACGCTCCATATATGTTCATTCTCTGTGTTGAGGTTCTAGTGTGTACAATTAGGAATAATAAAAAAATACAAGGCATAAAAGTAAAAGGAATTGTATGTAAAATTTGCAAGTGTGCAAACGACATAACTATGTTGCTCGATCCTCAAAATCTTTCTTCAAACGTGTCTGGAAGCACGCGCGATAAAATATCGGGCTTTGAAATAAATAGGTTCCCTTGAACAATATAAGAAAACGTTGGAACAAATATCCAGATTGAACTAAAATATTCACAGGATACTAAATTTAAAGGAACTCATGACTTTGTTGACATATTCATATATAACCGTCACAGTTATCACGTATGAAGTTATATCTGCGATAATATCTCAGTCCCTGCAGAATCAAGGAATTAATTATGTTTATCAATATTCAATTTGTCCTTAGAGAGGTTTGCCTTGTTGTAACAAGCGATAAATTTCTGAAGTGCTCGTTCGAAACCCGTTGATTGCGTTACCTTGACGGTTGACGTTTTAGAAGAAATTCAGTGAAAACTGCTTTCACGTTTTGAGCTTGCTTCGGGTGCAATTTTAATTGCTCAAGTCAGCTTTTTGATAAATTATTTCTTAACAACTGAACTTTTGTGCAGTGTAAAAATTATTATCCAGTTGGATGTAGCAGAACAAGTTTTTTTCCACATAAAGTTGAACAATTGTTAAGTCTTCGAAAAAACGGGTTCAAGTAGCTACTTTCGTCGACGAAATTGTATGTTTAAAACTATAAACTTGCTAAAAGCAAGGCTTTAAATACGCCAGTTTTTGTTATCTTGCTTTTCTTCGTCGAGTGTGAAAGAGTAACAGTATAATTTTTGTTCAAAGAGCTACAGGTTGCCAAGTTTGGCTGCAAAAAGCCATCTTGGAAGTTTGCTAGCGTCCATCTCTTGCTAAAAGTCAGGTATGCGCAGTTATTACGACCAGTCGCCTCAAAATTGTGTCAACGTTAAAATAGCATTTATATAACATTTTAAATATTACGTGACATTAAAGTAGCATACGATGCGCATGTCGATTCAAAATTTTTAAGTCTCGAGATCCAGTGAGCTGCCTTCGGAATTTTAAAAAGTGCCTCTTGTGTTTTTTTGCGTTAATAGCTCCACCAAAACTCACGATCAAACCGAAGGCTGAAGAGACGATCAACGTCGGTGGGAGTGTGATTCTCCAGTGCACAGTGGACAGTGGTGGTCCGCGCCCCTTGTTACCAAAGTGGTTCCGAAATGGTAAACCTGCCCAAGAAAGGTGAGAGCTTGAAATTACTTGATTTTTCAATAAAGGCACAAGTACCAAATGAGTTACGCCATAGAATCACCCCCTCGTTTCATCTAATAACAGATTATCAGAATCATTTACCCTCGAACAACCAAGGAGAGGATGGGGTAGGAAATGAAAGCGATACAAATCTCTTTAAATTTTGAAAAAATGAAACAGTGATTTTCCAGAAACTCTTGAACATATTGATTCAAATTGTCGGAGAGAATGCTCTTTTACCATTCTCTTTCGGTTTATGAACTCTGTCCGTTTGGTGCTTGAGGTTGCATTTTTTTGTTTTTGCCATCGGGCAAAATGTAAATAATTCCATTCTCCTACAACAGACCATGCATTATGATAATATAACAGAAGATAGATAAATAAAATGAGAGATAGTAAAAGTAGTTAACACTAAAAACTTAAACTGGTTGTCTAAGTCAGTTGTATCGAACTGTTTTTAGAAGAAGCCCTGATAACCTACTAAGAGCTAAAACACCCGATAAAATTACATAATATATTTTTAAAAATCTTAAAATTCGAAGATAATTATGCGATTACAGGAATTTTTAAAGTATAGATACATTAAATGTAGAAAGGGAAAACTTATTACGTGATTATAAATCAAAATGTTGCTATCACAAATTTATGCAGCTTCTGTAGTAAAAGGCGCGTTTCGCAAATTCACTTCCACACCTGGAACTAAAAGGTTTTTGCTCTGGAGGGTCCTACTGGAGCTCATCTTCCCTTAGTAACCTCCATAGTTCTAATGTTTCTCAATACTCACAGACAATAAGTGGCGAGGAAAGTGCTGTTTAAGCGTAATGTAAAACTAATAATAATATCAGTATTTGTAGTAATGTTTACACAATTTAATCGTCTTTGAGGGTGAATGTTTTACAATCAAAAAATTACCGATTGACACTCTTTTTCAGCGATCGGTTGAAGCTCACTGGTGGAACTCTGACTATTTCAAATGCGGTCGTAGAGGACAGCGGTGTATATCAATGCATGGCAGAGAGCAGACTTGGAATGGTAGTCACTGCAACTGTGCTCTATGTGGATAAGCCTCAACTGTGATGGCAGCTTTGAAAAGAGCAGAAACGTTTTGTATGTGATAATACCTTAATAGAGCTTCCTGTCACAGGACCGAAGACTTTGAACTAAGTTGCCAGATAGATTGAAAAAGGTTGGAAACATAAAAAGCAAGCTAGCAAGTTTTGAGAATGCAAGTAACTAGGTAAACTCAAGGGTTTAGGTCTTAAACATTTCGAACAGCGTGCTTCTTTTTATTCTGTTTTTACTGTGAAAAGTATTTTTTATTTTTGGACAAAGATCATTTCACCTTAAATTGTTATCTTTTTTGCTATAAATATGACATTTTGTGCATTTGCTAGTATTTGATGGCTGAGCAGTTGTCAGTATATCGAACAAACTGCAAGGGATGGAGTTATTAACGTGAATACATTGATACATATTACAAACTTGACACAGGCCGGACTGAATGAACCAGCCCGGACTTAGTTCGTTCAGTTCAAATAACCAACGATTGAAATAAATAAAATGACTGTTTGAATACCTTTTAGTAAGGTGTTTTTTCCAATCTACTTCTCTTGATCATTCGTAGAAGGGAGTACTGCAAACAAAACCTGCAAAGCGTTAATTAAGTCCTATTAAATACAACTTTAGCGTATTTCAGTATGGGACGGGTTATACTTCCGCCGGATTGTTTCACAAACCCACAAAAGTTGAAGCCTATAGAAAGACAACCGCTACATTTCTTACACACAGAAAATCAGTTTTCAAAGGGAAAGATTGTATTTGATCTCGCACTTTCTTCCTTCGCAGCAAAATGTTTCTTTTTCCAAAGCTCGATTTTTGTTAGATCTCGTTCAAAGCTCGATTTAGTAATCGTGTTTTTGTTTACACGACTATTTCAATAATCCTCTTTCTTATTCACAAAAAGTGCAAGTTCGATTTGCAAGCCATTTTTCTGTGGTTTTTAAGATTTTGGCGACGAGAATTATGTCTGGCCTCCACAGCAAACAACTTGCGAACCGACGAGCGCGTCGCCATTAGCGGGTCTGATATGAAAGAAAAGTGAAACAAAAATTTCCATGCTCGCTCCTTTTCTTTTCTCTTTGATCTCTAATTCCTCCAGCGTTCCCTCACTATCATTACCGATCATTCTGTCGCATTTGTCCATTTCCATTCCTCTTTCCCATTTCCTTTGCTCTTTCCCATTTCCATCCCTCTTTCCTCAATTCCGTTTCTCTTTTCTAATTTCCATTGCCCCTTCCCATCTCCGTTGCTTTTTCTTCATTTCCGTTGCCCTTTCCTCATTTCCGTTGCCCTTTCCTCATTTCCGTTGAACTTTCGTCATTTCCGTTGCCCTTTCCTCATTTACGTTGCTCTTTTTTTTCGTTGGCCTTTCCTTGTTGACCATTCGTCATTTCCGTTGCCCTTTCCTCATTTACGTTGCTCTTTTTTTCCGTTGCCCTTTCCTCAGTTCCGTTGACCTTTCGTCATTTCCGTTGCCCTTTCCTCATTTCCGTTGCTCTCTTACATTTCTGTTGCCCTTTCCTCATTCCCGTTGCTCTGTCCCACCTGTATTGCTCTTTCCTCATTTCCGTTCCTGTTTTGCATTTCCGTTTCCCTTTCCTCATTCCCGTTGCTTTTTGCTAATTTCTGTTCCTCTTTCCCATCTTCATTGCCCTTTCCTCAATTCCGTTCCTCTTTTGCATTTCCGTTGCCCTTTCCTCATTTAGCTTACTCTTTCCCATCTCTGTTGTTTTGCGTATATTCCGTTACTCTACACACCTTCAGAGTTGCCTTGCAACGTATAGGATAATGTTATTCTAGATTAAATTGACTGAGGCTGTCAAATCGATGAACTAACACCTGTTCTCTTTGCTTCCACACCTTTAAAAGCAAGTCTCTTTATACATCGTTTAGAGTTTAAAGAGTCATCAGGGCGAGTTCGGTCTCGCTATGGTTATTTTTTGGCGAGACCGATTAAACCCAAATATCACGACGAGACCAAAGAAACCCTCAGCTAGTATTTTTCCGAATCGCGCAAAAAACTGCTTGGTTATGTTGTTTATCCCTATATTAAGATGCAAACGGAAGCAACCAGTCATACTAAAATTAATTTGGTTGTAGCTCTTCGTTGCCCAGTATTTCGTTCTCTGATCCTCCGACGAAATCTTTATCTTCAACTTGTGGAAGCCTCGGAAGGTTCAACCAAGGGGAATTTAAACTTTCATATATAATGATGTCGCTAGCTCCGATAACAGAAAAGTAGGAATATATGTATGAAATAGAAATACTGTCTGTAAAAACTATGCCTGAAAAGCTTGGTTAAGTCGAATAGTTTCTATTTAATTGGTGGTTATCTGAAGTGTCGTGACTAACGACGACATTCACGTAAGACTTACCGGTTGTAATTGTAGGGGTGTAGTTGATGAACTAAACAGGCTATTTCACCAAGTTGTGCATTTTGAAAAATATTTTGCTTGTTATTAACTTGTTCTAATAACCAAAGGTAAAATACAACTAAGCATACAAGTGAAATGATACTAAATTGTTAAAAATATTTACATTAAATTGAAAAGTTAAAATATCAGGGAATGGATCGGTTTACAATTTGGTAAGTAGAAAAAGTTTCTTGTTAGAGTAATATTTTGTTAGAAGATCTGCAGCAAGTATGCTGCTACGGTACAAGACGGAGATGATGTGAAGTTGTTTCGAGGGTTTCTTTATTATCATATCGATATGGTCGGGCCATTTGAGATCGTCGTGAATTATGACACCAAAGACTCTTTCAATTTGTATTTCCTAAACTGTTTTGCCATTTGCTTTGCTAACGCATTAAACTGCTAAATTTCGTTCTCTTTGAAGGTTGATTTGTAGATATTTCTAAAAGCCGTTGATTTTTTTCAGGTAGTTGTCTATTGCCTTCGTTCGTTGTTGACTAGAGCTAAATCTACGGAGCCCCGTAAGGGCCATGCAAGTTGTCGAGATGTCGAGATGGCGAAATGTCGATATGTTGAAATGTCAAGATGTCGAAATGTCGAGATGTCGAGTTGTCTGGGGGAGAACTGTATTCTGCGGGCTCATAGT
>JANRMR010190955.1:0-10690 GCA_025434825.1 Bergia sp. 'catenularis'
TACTGTCGATATTGACCCCTAATAACGTGATGTTACTTACTGGTTTTATTAGAAAATTACTAACTTCAATATTCATGTCAGTCTCGTCTGCCTTACTAATAACCAAACTACCATATTTCTTATAGTTCCCCTTTTGATAATTCGAATCATACCAGTCAGTTGCATCCCTAGCGCAGTCTTGAAGTTTAGCTTCCACAAGTTTTGTGTCCTTTCCTGTTACAAAAAATTGATGGTTATCAGCATACATGCATACAAATATTTTAATGAAGAGTGTCAAATCGTTTTGGAATATGTTCCACAATAACGGTCCAAACGAGGAGCCTTGAGGACAGCCCTTGTTTACTAATCTCCAGGAGCCTGTAGTGTTTCCAAATTTCACCCTACTGTAACGACCTGTGAAGTACGATTGCATAAGGTTGACGCTGCTCTCATCAAACCCATAAGCTCGCAGCTAATGCACAGTACATTTTAAGCATCACTGATGCTTCACCTAGTTCTTTTGGGCTGATGCTGTGCTTTAACAGTCTGTACACTGCTCCCACAAGTAGCACGTAGTGCTCAATGATGTTTTTCTTAGCATGGCTAAGTAGTAACGGTATTGAATATAGGAGAAGAAATGATCTCTTTTCTGAAGCTGCAAGAAAACAAAATATGTACATGAAAAAAAAAACCAACCAGAACTAACTCTTGCTGGAAAAAAGAGAATTCGCGCAAGTACAGTTTAATGTAACCTGAATTTCCAGGCAATATCAAACATAACTATATACAGTGGAACCCCGCTTTTCGACCACCTCGTTAATACAACCACCTTGTTTTTATGACCTCAATTTTTGGTCTGGAAAAACACACATTCCACAATTTATTATTTTCTTATTGAAAAACCTTGTTAACGCAACCACCCCATTATTATGACCACAAATCTATGGCCTGTTGGTGGTCGTATTAACAGGCTAGGGTTCCACACTATACGAGTGACCATTTATAAAGGACTAAAAAAGGCAAAAGAAACCCAAAAAAGTAAAACGTAAGTTGTTAAAAAACAAGGGAGGTTTTATGGTCAGGAAATTATTGTGCAGTCTATCGTCACCAACTCCTGATGTGAGGCTGCATAGTTTTAATTGAAAGGGTCAAAAGTACTGTGCAATGTACAGTGTAGCCCTCAGGCCTAAGCTAGCCCAATATAGGGTATGTGAGATGATAATTATTTTGAAAATGAAATAATTACATTTCTTGAACATGTTTTTTCACCTTTACAAGCTAAAGGCAAAATCATGATTTAAATATGTCAACAATAAGCGAAGGGAGCAAAGGCTTATGACTTTTAAAAAGTAAACAGGATACTGTAAGCCAGTGGAATTATACTATTAATAATAACTTTTTAGCTAACCTTTCCAATCACAGCGGTCCTGAAGGGGTCGTGGAGTACGTGTTATTTCACTAGTAGGCAGTATCTTCACAAGATCTTCATCCACACTTTTGATGAGAGTGCCCATATAGCTATTGCTTTCTTTATCTGAGAACCAGTGTTTCAGATGTTGGTCAATCACACCTTCACAGACACAGTGCATGTAGTCCACACTGGTGCCACGAATGATGTCAAATTTGGGGATTGCAAAAGCCCACGACAATCCAAGCACTCCTTCTATTCAAGGCTGCAAAAATGTAACAAGTAAAGTCATTAACTTGATGGATTTTGATGAGTTGTTGAGGAGTACAATACAAAGCAATACCAAGCTGGAGAAGAGTAACATGCAGTATTGTACTCATGATCAAGCAAATAAACACATCAGGCACTAATTTCAAAGGGCCGGTTGCAGAGGAGGTGAGAATTAGGGCAGTTATGTGTATTTTGATATTGCACAAGAGGCATTCAATGATGAACTAGTGCTGAGCAGAGCTTAATTATACAGTATGTCAGTGAAGACTCCACTAAAAAACAAAAAAAGAAATCCTTTGTTAATAATAAGTGTACATCATGACATGATCAAATATCAATAAATGTTCTGATACTTTTGTTTGCCATACAGGTAAATAAGAATATTGGACTTCATCATGTTGGGTCTTCTTATACATGTACAGTGGTTCCAACAGTAAAGTTAAAAGAAATTGACATGATACATGTATGTACCTTCTTGGTTCCTTTGAGCAATTGTTTAGCCACCCGGATTCCCTGATCCCTAAACTCGATATTCAATCTAGCTTCTGCATGGCCAGTGGTAGCAGCAGTCTCCTTTGATAAGGGATAGATGTGACATTGCCGTTTGGCACCATTTTTCCCAGTATCAATACAGAGCTGCTCTCCCTTGGCTTTACATTTCCCACAACCAAAGTACCCATTGAACTGTTTTATACACATGAACAACGCTTTGGCAGGTGCATCTAGGGTGCAGTCCAGGAACATGGCCCTTACAACCTGCCTGCTGTCTTCTTGCAGCTGTATACCTGAGAATGAAAGGCAAATGACCATAACATTTTTTTTAAAACAAAGTACAATAAGTAATCACCTTTATTTTGTATTATTGTACCATCATATAAACATTTAATGAAATTAAAAGAATGTGGTACATGTGTAATAATGTGATGCACAAATGAGCCAAAAGTGGCCAAAGACACTCCCTCTATGTATTGTATATACCTGGACTAAGATATATTTCAATAATAAACAGAACAACAACAATAACAAATTAATATGCTTTTTATTTTATGATGTTTTTCTTATGAAAACAAGCAGAGAAATGGCAACACCAGAAGTGGCAAATGCCAAATATGGTAAAGTTTCCCCAAGGGTTGCTGTTCTCATGGGGGTAGGTTTAACAAAGCGTGAAATGCATTTAATTTACTTTTATAGTAATTGTTTCCATCAATACTTCTATACTAATTGTTATCACTGATTTCTATAGTGGAAAGACTTAGGAAGAGGGGTCTACATAAACCCCATTGCTATCAATGCATGTCTGGCAGCCTCAACTACACGCACTGCACTGGCTGTCAGCCTGCTATGCCGCTTTTATCCCAACCAGGAACGGGAGGGGAAGAAACTTGGGGACCTAGACCAAGATATTGTTGGTGTAATACAAGGTTAGTGTAATAATTACCACTCATCATATAGTTTGACAAGTGATCAAACCTAACATTTTCTTTAGAACAAATTCATTCAGTCTCTAGAACATGCTGAAACTTTTAAGCAGCAATAACGTCACTTTGTATGATAGTGCTACATGTAAGTAAACTGCCCAAGGTTACACTGTATAAAAACCAATTCTTGTCAAGGCCAGTGTTGTCATTGTGGAATTACCTATTTCCATCCCTATACTGATTGGGGAATTGCAGTTTGAACCTTTGGAAAATAGTATGTTGCTTATCTGCGTGATCACCAGCTCCCATAGGAAAAATCCTACTTACAAACAGCGCCCTTCATTGATTACGTATTTTAGGTGTATGTTATACAGTAGCAATTAAAATGCACAGCATTAAACATTTGGTTAATCTTGTTACTGCAGACTATGCACTTGTTGCTAAGATGCCTGGAGCAGAGGCTAAAACCGCTCACCAAATCCGCCATGCACTGCATGGCAAACTGAACTACCAGAAATACCTAGCCAACTACCCTGGATACAATGGTAAGTGTTGGTCTTGGTAAAGTGTTATTGTTTACCAAGAATTCCCCAAATCTTCAGTTGTCTTTTCTTTTAGCATCCAATCCAGTTTCATCATTCTAGTACAGTTTTATGATCATACATATACAGTGGAACCCTGTTAATATGTGGCCAAAATGGTGCCACAAAAAGTGGCTGTATTAATAGGGTAGCCATATTAACAGGGTGACTGTATGAACAGGGTTGTCAAGATAAGGTCATTAAACTAAAAGTATATTGTAATATGGAAGTTACCAACGTGTTTAGAGGAAACCTTTCAAAACTGAAATAAACATGTACAAGGAAAAGATATGATCTCAACAAACTCATTGATGATTGAATATAAGAATATAAGATTGAATATAAAAATATAAGCCTTTGGTTTCTTTTTGAGCTGCCAACCATCCTTCAGAAACAAACTTATTCTACAAGCATTATATAACTACAGTACTTGACTTTATTGTAACATGTAAATTTCAACTTTTATATGTTATTCTTTTTTATATATATGAATCTTTATAGTATCTTTTATATACAACTATTACAACTATTATGTATTAATATTTACAATTATTTATTTTTAAAAATATGTAAATTCTCTTGGATGGGATTGAAATAATAAAGATTGATTGACTGATTGATTGATTGATTGATTGATTGAATATTTTGGACTAATTTCAGCTGGACGAAACGTTACAGATCCAAACAAACCCAAGGGAAAGCCTGGAAGACCCAGGAAGATAAAGGACACTAATTAAGATTAATTATTCATATATGTGAAAACGAATACAGTTCAAATTTAGAAGTGAAACGACGCGAGCAGCTCTGTCGTGCTCGTCATGCGGGAATCCTGCGCAGCCAGTAACTATATAATTTGAGAATTGATTATCGTATACCTGCAAACACTGCATGCAAAACGGAAATGGACTTGTATCGATCCATTACAATATACTACTAAAATTCTAAATACTTTTTTAGTATCGAGCAAATTCGATGCAAATATTGGTCAAATACTAGTCAAAAATTTTAAATCAGATGCAGAAATACGTTACAAATACAAAACAAGTAACTACCAAATATGAAACAATTATTGTACAAATACTGTTGTCGTTAAAGGTAAAATAAAAATTGTACTGAATGCCAGTTTTTAGTTAAAATACTGTTCAAATATGGAGTAAATGATATCCAAATACAACACAAATATTGCACAAATACGTTTGTTAGGAACACACGCCGCAAATACGATTCGCAAAATTCTAAATAGTTTTTATGAAGCAAATTCGATGCAAATACTGGTCAAATACTAGTCAAATATTCTAGATCAGATACAGAAATACACAATTAACTAACAAATATGAAACAATTATTGTATAAATACCGTTTTCATTTAGAGTAAAATAAAAATTGCACTGAATGCCAGTTTGTAGTTAAAATACTGTTTAAATATGGAGCAAATGAATCCAAATACAACACAAATATTGTACAATTACGTTTGTTAAGACCACACACCATGAATACGATCCACTCTCCATGCAAGTAGTTTGTTAAATACAAACAAAATAAGAAACAAATATATAACAGATACGGCCGCGGTTCCTCGTCAGGCTATTCGTATTGAAAAACTGCATTTGTCTTATTAACTGAACAATATTTGCCTAGTACTTGTAAAGTATTGGATTTGTTGCGCATGTTGACGAACGTATTTGTTTGGTATTTGGTGAACATTTGTGAAATATTTTTTTCGTAGTTAAATGAAACAATACAAATACAAATCAAATACAGGCTAAACAATCTGCCAATACAAAACAAATACATCTGATGGCGAGATAGTGTCGCACTCGCAACCTTCTAGTTTTATTTGTTTCGTATTTGTTCATTGTTTGGTATGTATTTAATTTGTATTTGGAGTGTTTCATTTATCTACAAAAAAAATATTGCACAAATTTCTTTTAAATATCAAGCAAATACGGGTTATCAAATACAGAACAAATACCTTAAAAATACTGTACAAATAGAGTAAAAATACACAACAAATATCCAGACAATTATTGCACAAATACATATCCAATACGAAACAGATACGTCTGTTTCTACAAGGGTTATTAGCTCATGGATAATCTCCTTGCCAGAGCCCACTTTCTATCTGCCCAGCGGAAAGCTTCCTTATATAAGCCCGCTTTTTACCTTGCTTAGCAGTCGGCTAAAACATTAGAATAGACTATAACTTAGCTTAATTAGCTACAAAAGATGACACAACCCAAAAAGAAGAGTTGAAATTGTTTTGTTCACTTTTGTTTAAATTTTAGAGAGGTTTATCAAATTTTGTATCAGCTTCAATAATCGAGCTGAGTGTTAAAAAGATACGTGGAATCTTAAATGAAGTGGGGTGGTATCAGCACTTGCCTTATAAGGACAGGGAAAAAACCCTAAAATGACTTGTTAATCGGCTTGTTGTAATCATAATTTTTTTTATTTTGTCTATAAGGCCGTTTGCAAGTCGTTAAGGTTCTTTTAAACTAAACTAAAATGTTATATTACAAGAGACATGATCCGTAAATAATATAAGTATAATAAGTATTGTATTGTATTGTATTAAAGTTCTATAACTTCTGCCTCTCGGAGATTTGTAGCAGAAATGACAGCAAAGGTATAGAAAGAGGTGATCGACATTTGCCAGAAACTATTGCAGCTAGGAGCATTTTCAGTGTCAGCCATAACAATTCTGTCACTGAAACAAAAGTATAATTTTGAAAAGCGTGATGCTCACACTTGTTCAATTTTAAAAAGTTTTTCATTTTTTTTGAAATTCATATAGAAAGAAAACAAAGAACTTAAAGTTATAATATAAGACGTTTTTAAATGTTAATGTTACTTATGTCTTCTATAGTTAAGCTAAATTTAGAAGTTGTATCTATAGAAATTAAGTATAGTTTTCAATTTAAGATTTTCTCATATTTTAGAAAAAAGCCATTTGGACACGTTTTGTTTTAATCATTCGTTAAATGGTGTTCAATTTAACAAATGTTCTATAGTTTTTAGAGTTTATGTCTACCTTTGTTCTTGCAAAGTTTTAAACAATAGTTCTTGTTTTTAACACCAACAGTCAACAATTAACCTTAAGTGATTGAGATAGATCGAGAATGAATTGAAATTAGCAGCTTTTACTCAAGACTTGAGTATATTGAATTTCCACATTTTTATTTCATTATTGCTTTTAATCGTAATCATTGTTTCTTGTCAAACAAAATAAGCACATAAAATTGAAATGTGTTATAAATAGTAGATATTATAACTAACAGTTTAGGAGTTTTCTTGTGTTGTGCGTCCACCTGTTGCTGTTACAGCGAAGGAACATTTTAGTTGCCAAGGGAAATTAACGTCCATTTCGCGTTAATTTTTGCTTCAATAAGTAAATTAGTAATTAAGTATCCAAATAGCTGAATTGTTTAAATAATTGATAGGCGGTTCTGTAGTATCTATATATTGATTGTTGACCGGCAGTGGATCAAAAGATACACTACTGTAACACATGAAGGAGAATAAGTTAACTATGAAGGCTATACCAATCTGCGTTCTGCTGTTTCTGGCAATGATGATATTCCAGTGCAACATCTCTAAGACACGTGCGCATCCGTTGGCCAAGTCTTCTTCTTTCCCGAGATGTATTCACCCTACTCATGTAATATATGGACTGTGTAGGCTAGGGGTAAGTGTCTTTGGAGTTATGACTGATAACACCCGACACTTTTAGCAACTGAAAATGTGGTTAGCAGAAACAGTTTAAAATTGCATAGTTGCAACAAACCCATATCACTTGTTTTCTTCAGGACGAAAGAGTTTGAAGACTTGCGAAGTAAATTTCCCGCACACTCTGCGTGGGTATTTTCGTCCCTTAATAGAAGAATAGAAACTAGTACAGACGCAGAGTATAAACCATTAATGAAAAAAGCAATCGAAGAAGGCACAGCACAGTCCCACGTACAAAAGGTAGTTTGTGCTTTCTAAAGTTCAGGTTATCATCTTAATAATATTAAGATATCAATGATAGACACGTATTCCAGATTTTACCTAGAAAAAAAATTCTTAATAACTATATCTAAAATGTTGGAGATAATCGAAAATAATCCAATATCCCAAAACGTGTGTTCCACTCGAATGATTTACGATCTTAAAATAAATTAATTGTTGATTGGTGATAAAATGACTCAAAGAAAGGATAATGTATTGTCCAATTTTAGAACAGTTGTCATTTTGTCAACACCTTCAGTTGACATTTTCCCGTCTTAGGTTATAATTATTCAAACAATTTAATAACTCACAACTCCGCAACTGCTCCAAGGAATCCTTTTTTAAAAATAGTTTACATCCAATTCCTTTCTCTAAGGTAAAACTTTAAGCTATTATCGGAATAGTGATCTCCAAATCTATGAGAAACACTACAACCAGATTGACAATTTTGCTGAGCAAAGGAAATAACAGAAATCGTCTTTGTTCTCTCGCATAGCGTTCCAGGGGCGACGATGTTTTGCCTGGGAAAGGTCATGGTTCTCAACATCATCTGTCAGAAAACCCCCCCAAGAAAATATGATAACGATAGAGGTGCCACAGATGAAGAGGTGGAACTCTTGTGAAAAGTTTATCTTAACAAACTTTAAGTAATAATACCGGGTATGATCTACATGAAAGTTGTCAAAATATTTTTCTTAACCAGAGGTTATATAAGCACTTAATCTTCATACAGTTTGTGGTCATATATCTCTAATAAATTATATTAATAGCGCTTAAAAGATGTTTCAAAATTTCGTTAATTGAGACATGTTGGACGACTTCGCGAACGTACCAGTTTATTCGGGGGGAGGGGGATATCATATCTTCACAAAACTAAATATTTAACATAAAGAATAAGACTATGCACATAGCGTGTTTACGATCTAGATATTGGGATATCGCGGTGCTGCTCGTGCTCATTTCCTGTTTTACGTTTACTGGTATAGAATGTCATCGACAAAAGATCTACGGTAAGGGTGTTGTTCCTAAAGTAGAAAATAGTTTAACTTTTTTCGTCGCAAAGATTAGTTGCTATACAGCAAATATTTGGATTCTTTGTCTGAATTCTTTGGGAGGAGAGAATCTGGTAGCCTTTTTTATACTTTTGATTAAAGTTTTAATACTCCTTGTTAATTGAAACTTGGAATAATTCGATTTAGTGCCATCTTAACTGAAGTACCCACTATCTAAATTTTCTCCAGTAATGTAACTATCGATCTAGCACATGTGGTGGAGGTTTGGTGTGTCTAGCACATGCGGTGAAAGTTTGGTGTGGGCACGGGATGAGGCACATGTGGTGGAAGTTTGGTGTGGGCACGGGATGAGGTACATGTGGTGGAGGTTTGGTTTGGGCACCCGAAGAAGAACCGATTTATCTCAGTACCAGGGTTAGGACATCATAGTATAATAAAAAATGTCAAATTTCTATGATGATATAGATAATAGGTTAACGAGTTCGCAGATTCTCTGTTAAGGGAAACACAAGAAAACTAATTGTCAAATTCCTGTCCCCTTACTTCCTTCATCTTCCCCCGTCCTCTACTCCTTCTCGAATTAAAAAAAAGTAGATTGTTAGATCCAGGTATATAAGTTATAAATACTATCTACCAATACATTGAAACATTTTTGATTTTCTAAAATATTTTTGCTGACATATTGTTATTTATAGTATCTCACAAGCAATGCCAAAATATATCATGATTAACTGTGAACATCTTAAAGTAACTTTCTGACGTCAGAAGGAAGTCCAAGATAGCCACCAAGAAATTAATAAGCCCGAAGATTTGTGACGTCATTTTAGGTCGTACACATGCTTTTCATTTAAATGTGCACTCTTTACACCTTAATTAATAAGAGTACATCGATTTTGATAAAGTGCCGGTTTAATAATGAGAAAGTTAAAGTGGTGGCGTAAACAGAAGTAAGTCAAAAATCCAGTCAAGGGACTATCGCGCAGAATACGGCGACACATCCGGGATTTCAAAGGCGCTATCAGCAACTTATTCAAATATGCGCGCCTTCAGATGGAAGACAAATAAGAGAGAAAAGGCCACATTTTCATTAAACCTTGGTGGTAAAAGTTCGTTTTGGGGACATCTGGTAATGTCTGGCATGAATGATCCAGCGGGCTTTGAGAAATAAAAGATATATCTACATTTAGAAATAAGTATTGTGACAATCGATGAAATAGAAACACTAGATTTTGGGGTTTTAAACTTGCATAAACCGATCGTTTATAGAGTGAAAAGCTGTGCTCATTAATATTCAGACGCTTTTTTTTTGCTGACGACGTCCGTTTATTAGAGATGATCCAGCGGGTTATGAGAGGTACATGCTTTGCCAACAACTTTCTTTTTCCCCCGTTTAAATCCGAGCACGAGAAACACTAGATTTTTTCCCTTGATGTTTTCGACTTGAAAATGTATTCAAACATGGCGCGTCAATAGTTTCAAGACTATTGTTCTTGTCAGAGACTGTATAACAATAGGCCATCAGTCAAAACTAGTCGCTATTCATGAGTGTCAGTCACCCATTAAATCGACAGATGATTAAAATAATACCGCGAAAATAAAAAAACACAACACTTTGCGCTTGTGATCACTTAAGCCAAGAACACATTTACCATCGAGACCTCTTCGGCGTCATCATGCCTTTACCACACGGAATTGCAAATGAAATGGACCAGGAACTCTTTTCAGAGCTCGTAGAATCCCCGGTCCATCCTTTTCTCATCATATGGTTGCACCATTTGTCAATGGGCTTGACCCGAATTTCTACCTTCAAATCAATGGAGACGCTCTTTGGCAGTAGAGAAAGTTGAGCACGACAACACTAAGGATAAGCCGCTATTCATCGGAGCCGGTCAGCTATGAAATGATCAGCTGCGGTTGTATGTCTTGACACCGCAAAAGTTAAATAATTATCATTTTACTTAACACCGCGAGATTTGAATATTCTTAAGCACTTCGCTTAACTACACACTTCACTTAAGAAAACTTAACAACAAA